>JASGXE010009185.1:0-28345 GCA_030068105.1 Sinentomon sp. SZTP_YWyxl
TCCGCCTGAGAGGAGGAAATGGTGTCAGTTGAGGAAAATTAGTTTCTACTTCGTATAAAGATCAGGAAATGTTAGACAATCGATTGGTAACTTTGTGGCAAAGGTCTCAATTCAGCACAAAGTCTCAAAGCTCATATGTTGCATATATGTTGGATGCAAATAAAAATGAAAAACGTGAATGAAAATAGACATAAGCAAATTCGTTGTTTGCTGTTTTTGATTCTGGCAGTCAATTGTTACGGATTTTGGTGTCCAGCTCTTTAAGAATAAAAGCCGCAAGGTCTACCCACACACCCTGAACCTCCAGGAGTCCTCCAAGGTCGTATATAGCTCTTGGAGCTTTTTAAAGTAAAAATACCTTGTTACAGAAGGATAATAATGTTGTAATATTTGGCTGAATGATTACATAATTAACAAATACAAGATGAACAGGTTTCGATTTCCATATCAATCGATGCATGTTGATCCAAGCGTGGATGAATGAAGGGTGACTTTGGATTTGATGGGGTTTCATTTTCCCTTCTCTCGCGCAAAATGAAGGTAGAGTGCTGTGGAATAGGGATTAAAATTATCCGGCCCATGCTTTCCTGAGACAGCGTTCGATAACGGTCGGATATTTTTGTTGAAACGTCGAAAACAGAAAACAGGGGGAGATTTTTTCAGCTCGACCTGCGAAGCAAACGCCATCACAGCTGAACACATACCAAACGTGTGAGCCAAATGGAAAACACTTCTCCATTACAAATCGCTGCGGTGTTTTCATCTGCTGAAATGGGTATCTGGAGGAAAGACATTCTCTCGGCATTTTCCAAGCTTCCCGTGAGGCGAATATCCCACAAGGAAAAGCACGTAATCGTCCCTCATCGTATCCATGTTTGTTCAGTCGTGGTACACATGCTAAGCAAATATATCTATCAGTGGAGGCAAAACATAGACAGACATTATTGCTACCGTTATCATGATTTTAGCAATGCGTCTAATTTCGATTCAGACTTGTGAAGAAACCCAATGGCGTACGCAGATAGCTGTCAACTGCGATGATGTAAGCTGTGTTTTCATGTTACATGGAGTTGTTTCTTCCAACCGTTTATTTAATTTTTGTTTAAACTTCACAACTTATTCACAACTATATTCACATAATTTATATCAACTGGTGGAACAAGTTTCAGAAGGTACCTTTAACACCCCAGAAACAAATTGAAACACCTTGCTGGAATATTGTCTAAAAACGTAGCGACGTTCAGAAACAACGTTAAACTGACTGCCCAAATCAATCAGAGTACGAAATTTTCATGAAAATATGAAAATAAATTTTATCATTTTATCGAGATGTCAAGATACGTGTATCAAGATGTCAAGGGTCGAAGATCCCAAGATATCGAGGTCAAGATATCACCATAACGATCGAGATACCGAGGTGTTTCGATCGTTATGATAAGATATCAAGATATCAAGATATCAAGATATCAAGATTTACTGATATCAAGATATCAAGATACCAAGATACCAAGATATCAAGATATCAAGATATCAAGATACCAAGATACCAAGATATCAAGATATCAAGATACCAAGATACCAAGATATCAAGATATCAAGATATCAAGATATCAAGATATCAAGATATCAAGATATCAAGATATCAAGATATCAAGATATCAAGATATCAAGATATCAAGATATCAAGATATCAAGATATCAAGATATCAAGATATCAAGATATCAAGATATCAAGATATCAAGATATCAAGATATCAAGATATCAAGATATCAAGATATCAAGATATCAAGATATCAAGATATCAAGATATCAAGATATCAAGATATCAAGATATCAAGATATCAAGATATCAAGATATCAAGATATCAAGATATCAAGATATCAAGATATCAAGATATCAAGATATCAAGATATCAAGATCTCAAGATCTCAAGATATCAAGATATCAAGATATCAAGATATCAAGATATCAAGATATCAAGATATCAAGATATCAAGATCTCAAGATGTCAAGATGTCAAGATACCAAGATATCAAGTCAAGATATCAAGATATCAAGATATCAAGATATCAAGATATCAAGATATCAAGATATCAAGATATCAAGATATCTACATATCAAGACATCAAGATATCAAGATGTCAAGGTGTCAAGATATCAAGAATCAAGAATCAAGATGTCAAGATGTCAAGATGTCAAGATGTCAAGATGTCAAGATGTCAAGATATCAAGATATCAAGATATCAAGATATCAAGATATCAAGATGTCAAGATGTCAAGATATCAAGATATCAAGATATCAAAATATCAAGATATCGAGATATCAAGATATCAATATATCAGATCAAGATATCAAGATATCAAGATATCAAGATATCAAGATATCAAGATATCAAGATATCAAGATATCAAGATATCAAGATATCAAGATATCAAGATATCAAGATATCAAGATATCAAGATATCAAGATATCAAGATATCAAGATATCAAGATATCAAGATATCAAGATATCAAGATATCAAGATATCAAGATATCAAGATATCAAGATATCAAGATATGAAGATATCAAGATATCAAGATATCAAGATATCAAGATATCAAGATATCAGATATCAAGATATCAAGATATCAAGATATCAAGACATCAAGATCTCAAGATCTCAAGATCTCAAGATGTCAAGATACCAAGATATCAAGTCAAGGTATCAAGATATCAAGATATCAAGATATCTACATATCAAGACATCAAGATATCAAGATATCAAGATATCTACATATCAAGACATCAAGATATCAAGATGTCAAGGTGTGAAGATATCAAGAATCAAGATGTCAAGATGTCAAGATGTCAAGATGTCAAGATATCAAGATATCAAGATATCAAGATATCAAGATATCAAGATATCAAGATATCAAGATATCAAGATATCAAGATATCAAGATATCAAGATATCAAGATGTCAAGATGTCAAGATGTCAAGATGTCAAGATGTCAAGATGTCAAGATGTCAAGATATCAAGATATCAAGATATCAAGATATCAAGATATCAAGATATCAAGATGTCAAGATATCAAGATATCAAGATATCAAGATGTCAAGATGTCAAGATGTCAAGATGTCAAGATGTCAAGATATCTAGATATCTAGATATCAAGATATCAAGATATCAAGATGTCAAGGTGTCAAGGTGTCAAGATGTCAAGATATCAAGATATCAAGATATCAAGATGTCAAGATGTCAAGATATCAAGATATCGGGGCGCCAAGATGTCAAGATACCTTTTCCATTCTAAAGATATCCAGGCATTAAGAAATCAAGGAATAGACTTCAAGCATCTCGACATAAGTCACCATGCATCACAAGCAAGCCATAAAAACGCACGAAGACATCAGAGAGAGAATCAAAGTATCTAAGATCACCCATGTGACCACGCAACACGACTTGCAGGCTCAACGTTATGGCGCGCCATGCTATTCTCAAAAGGTTGTGTCACCCAATGACAAGCTTCCATTATAGATATCTATATATAGATATCTATACATTTCATGGGATTCAGTTTCCAGAGGCCCAAGGCCTCCAAAAATATGGATGCTGGGTTGGAATTGCTTTCAGTTCAGGAAATGAGCTTTTGAGGCTGTCACGCCTTCTGCGATGGCCCGAAACCGCCCCATCAGTGCATCAGTGCATCCCTGTTTCTTCTTATCTGTGCAGCTTTTAGGAAATTGAATTTGATTCTAGTACGCCATAATACGGCTCGTTGAATCCAACGCTGAGACCCGTGTGGGAACACAGGGTTTTCCACTTTCGAGACTTTCTCGCAATCTGGATTTTGCGTTGCAGATAAGGCGCAACTTCTTGCCCAGTACTGAGTAAACATGCCGTTCAATCTGCGCGTCGCATTCAATGGATTAAAATATCAATGATGAGCCGTGGATATTTCAATGGCCGTTTAGTAAAGAATTAGGTTTGTTCCAGCATATATCATGATAGATGGAAGTGTTTTAAAATTCTTTTTAAAGTTCTTTTAATCAAAGAACACCCGTGGACCACCCTGTTTTCCAAACTAAAGTGAAAACTCTCCATTTTCGGTTCTACCATAACGTAAAAGAGGCCCGTCATGTGCTGAGCTTGATATTTGGTATTGCATGCGTCAACGTATTCTGTCTCTTCCAGAACTCAAGCAGAATAGCTATATTCGTATATCTGCTGCCAGTTGAAATAGCAGAAATCAATTTCGAAATGGTCCCAATTCTTTTTCAATACTTGTGGAAGTTTTAAATCACATTCTATTAGAATTCTAAATTTCGGCGCTGTTAAAACTGAAATCGAGAGGATGCCGAAGCACGTAGCTCAGCGATTTTTCAGTGCACGGAAAAGAAGTAAAGTGATTTTCCTGAGGTTGGTTGAGGCTTTCCTGAGGTTGCTTTCCTGAGATTGGTTGAGGTTCAAGATTTTGAAATTGGCTCGCCTCTTGGGGTGCGATCATATCAGTAACTTCGCGAGAAGTGTTCTTCGAGAAATCAGTGATATAAACGCAACACTTAGCATACACTATGCTTTAAAGAGCGAATCATTTGTGAAAATGTGAAGCAGGTTTTTGCCTTCACCTGAAAATTTTCCTGGTGGTTTTTTTTTCACCTGAAAAAAAAACCTGAGTTTTTATGCAAATTGACTTGAGGAAACACCGAAAACAAATACAAATTCAATTCAGTTCTCTTCAATTCGAGAGCATTTTTGGCCGAAATAAACACAGCTCACGGACACTGGGGCAATTATTTTGATCATTCAAACCGTCGAAAAGGATGGAAGATTCCAAATAGAATGTCCCTATATCTACAGCAGTGTTTATAACATCAGCAATATAGGAATGAGGTATGCCTTTTTTCGAGAAGGGACAGGAGAAATTTTCCATAGCTCGACACAAATATTTTAACGTGTATCCATATTTTGGAAGTTTTCTATACTGCCAGAAAGGTGGACAGTGAGAATAAACACGCTGAAATCCCAGTATGCTTCTGCATTGAAGGTGAAAATGTCATACGGCTCCCAGGGTCCTCCGAATTTAAATTTTTACGACCGAATTGATTTTCCTATATTTCGCCATCGAGAAGACATATATTTTATATCTAATATTTTTATTTTGTCTTTATTTCAGGCTCGGGGAAAACTAGAAAGGTGTCTTGCCGATGTGAAAACGCCCCCAACGGAGGCAGGTACGTGGTGTTCCCGCTTAGTTGGATGTATCCAGGACTATTTTGCTGTCAAGGTTTGTTGGGAAAATTATTGAAATACCGACAACTGCTGCGCGGGTATAAAACCCATTGCACACGCCACTTTCGCAGCCAAAATAAAATTGTGGGAACTTTGATCAAATTTTTGAAATAAAAATGTCAGGGCACTAAATGAGTAAAGGCTTGCTATTTATTCAAACTTCCTTCCAATGAATGATTTGGTCGAAAGAATCCGGCTCAGAGGAAGGTATCAATGGCAAAATCAACAGTAAAATTCGAAATGTGTCTCTAAAAATCAGTGCTTAAAACAGACCAAATCAAAAAAATCAAACATCGAATAAAAAGTTCGAACACTCGTTGGAGGCAAGACAGGCCAGATCAATGAAGCGCTACGAGGAAGGGTATTCCAATCTCTGATAGTTCTCTGGAGTACTGAATTACAGTGTGGATTTAAGAACATTTGGGAGGCTTTGAAATGCATGTCATGTTGTTAGTTGAAGAATGTTCAGAAAAGACGAGACTGAAAAGATATAAAAGAAAAATAAAAAATAAAAAAAAGACGCAAGAATTTTCAGGAGCTGGTGATAATTTTTTTAATTAAGGCAGTTGCGGTTGTTCTTCGGAAGATTAAAAAATGGGTGTGAAGGTATAAAGGGGATGTTGGCAAAAAAGCATATGGTTGGATTTACATTCTCTGCAGGGCAAAGTACTTGCGTGGGAAATCATCATCCTTAAAATTCCTATGGATGAAAGGCAACGATCAAATTGTGAACGCCTTCGTATAATTATAATTTTCGAATTCCCCAGCTTGCCACAATACGACAATGGCACTCTGCCAGCCAACGACGGATGTCATGATGAAACAAAGATACCGATTTCGTGTTGAGAAAACCGCTTATCACTCGATTCCATTTCATGGTTTAATTGTCTGTGATGATAAAGTTTCAAAATTCAATTCCAAAGCCGCAGGGTTTAAAATGACTTTGGAGGCCTCCTCTACATCTGTTAGCTTCCTCGGTAACATTCCCGATGCAACACCTCTGATCTGATCTCATCTGGTCCTATGCGCTTGCAAAACAATTGTTGAGAGTGCTGTTAGATCTGGAATATAGCAACAGATTAATTTCCCGTCGCGGTTCGAATGCCAGCGAAGTTTAATACCAAAACCGAATGAAACTATGGGAATTTCGCACGGGCGAGGGGCGCTGGGCGAGGGGCGAGGGGGCGAGGGGCGCGATGGCGTAGAATGCTTTTTTCGGTCTCCATTTCCGAAATACGGCCCCATCTACGTATTTGTGTAATTTAATTAACTTTCAGACACTTCATAATTCCGAAAGTGCACGAAGGATCTGCCCTCCTTTCCAAAAAACTTCGAACGTATGGGAGCTCCGTGTTTACTATGAGGGGCCATTTGAATAATGGCGTCGCGCGCTGCAAAACAGCATGACACTCGTGTAAGGTGTGAAGTTGTATCAAGATCTGTTGAAATTAGCTGGCCCCTGCGTTGGCCAGACCTTCAAAAGTTTTCCTATATTCGTATGTTCGATGACATTTGGTAAACTCTGTATAAAACAGCGCCGCAAACGGGTGGAACCACAGTCCTATAATAGGGTTTATCTTGACTCACCCTGAATAGATTAGCTGATGGTATCTTCCAAGCGAAAGCATTTGGAAGTTTGGAATTCGGGAACGACTCAAATTTTAACATGGGTAACTCAAAATTGAATTTTGCTGAAATGCTTCACATTACAGTCCAAAATTATTGAGTGGGATTGATATTCAGGTCGTTTTTTCATCAAACGGGGTTAAAAATGAAATATGCTCGGGCCTACAGCGTTTTTGTTCTTGCATACAGAAGTGCAGACACAGAAACACCTCGGATGCAATGTGCCGCAAAATATTCTTGCATAAAACAGCCAAATTTCTGAATCCGTTTGTTGTGACCTGATGACTATTTATTATTTATTTATTACAGGCAATACTGTCACAAATGAACTGGTGACAGAACACAAACACACAAAGATATTAATACAGTCATGGCTTCGTCAAAGAAATCAATTCAATACTAGAATAGCAACAAGAGTGAAAAACAAGCACAACAGCAACAATCTCGAAAAAGACCAGCATAACACAAATCAAGAGATATTTCAAATAAAGAGCCAGAAAAAAACTCATGTCTGAGGTGCGACGCCGAGGGACATGCGTGCATGAGAGATACTCGTAAATTTTGAACTCGAGGGAAGGCCATTCCATAACCTGATGGTTTTCGGAAAAAATGAATTGAAGATCACATCATGAACAGCAAGTCCATTATCTGTTCTGTTGACGGGCTTTGATGGAATAGCACACACGACTAAAGTTAATTTAGTCTTTCTAAATTTTACTAAATTTTGACTAAATGTTCCAGTCAGAAATTATAAAAATTCACGTGATATTTTTACACGTAAGAATTTACAAGAGAAAAGGAATTGAAAACAGGGGACATGCATGGGAATAAGGAGGATGGAGGTGTCAGGTGAGCGGCAGAGAAGGAGAGGGGAACCTCCACGTAATGGCCTGCCCCAAAAGAAGCTGGATTTGTGAAAAAAATCACAAACTGCCTGATTCCTCTTCACTCAGAAATTTGCTTTTTCTTATGAGTACCCATATCTGACATTCCAACACCTTGGGCATGGCAACCATCTTCCCCTGATGGCAAATCGCCTCCAAACGAATCCTTCATACCTTACCCCAAAATAAAATTTTTAGCAAAACATGCTTGGAGAGAAGGAACAGAAAATTGAGGTGTTGTGCGATTTGAGGCAGTTGCAGTAGTTACTTGCTGGTGCTAGTGAGAAAAGTCTGCTAGCGCGAATACCGATAGCGATAGTACACTTATCAGAGTTTTCTATTTGGAAAACTTTTGAAAGACGTTTTTTAACATGAGCTAAGAGGTGGAGTGTTCTTTTCAGAACGTTTTTGGTGCATGCGAAAGTGATTGGAACACAATTTTCCTGTCACTATACTCAGGAACACACCAAGCAATTTATAACACTCCGCCAATCCAGTCGCGTTACCAGAACACATACTGTTCGTGTTCCAAAAGTGTTATGAAAAGAAGACTTCCATCAGGGACCATCGTATACCCATTTCAAAGGTGCTCTAAAAATCAGGTGTGCAAAAAAAGCGAACGATGATTTGCACTGGATGGGCGCAATGTATGAGAAGAGTGCCATGGATGAATGAATGAATGAATGAATTCTTCTTTATTCGTCGGAGTTGCCTCCTATTGAATATGATACACACATTTGCATCAAGGATTACAAAACATACAAAGCAAGGGAAAAAATAATTTACAACAAACACATGAATATGCATATTGGTTTTCGTTTTCGTGGAAAAAGTCAGAGTTAGGTAAATATCAGCCGAATTTGTTTTGAGCACTTAGTTGCCCATTGGTCATATGTCCAAAAACAGCATGAGCGCCGTTGGCCTTGTGGGCGGCGTGTTTTGCTAGGCAATAAGGGAAAAACCCCGCCAGAAAGGTGTTCCGGGCACTCCTGCAAAATTAACCTGTGTGATACCCGCCTTGTTCCCGGAACACACATAATTTAACTGTAAGCTCGATTGGACGGGCCACATTCAGATGGTGACCGCAAAAGCCAACAGGGCGCTATATTTTGTGAAACGAAATTATCGAAAATGCCCGAAAGTTATCAGAGAGCTCGCTTATATTAGTCTTGTAAGACCAGTCCTGGAGTATGCTGTCACGGCTTGGGATCCTTGGGTTACCGCACAAGTTGCAGCGGTTGAAAAGATCCAGCGCAGAGCAGCGCGGTTTGTCCTGGCGGATTATAGGCGCCAGAGTAGCGTGACAGGGATGTTGTCTCTGCTGGCTGGAAGACATTGAGTGAAAGAAGAAGGAGTTTTCGTCTGTGCGGGATAGCCCAAATTCTTGCAAAAGTGGGAGGGTGGGAGGATATGCTCCCTTCTATTGACCCGCCTACGTATCTTTCTCGTAAGGATCATGACTTTAAGCTACGTTTGAGGCAATTTCGTAAAGATGTGGGAAAATTTTCATTCTTGGGAAGATCTATAACTGAGTGGAATTCCCTACCGGCGGAAATTTTTGAGGATCCGCTAAGTTTAGATATTCTCATGAAACGCCTATAGAAAGCGGGAACCGATAGAGGAGTAACGGTCAACATGATTTGGTGGCTTGTATAGTTGACACGAGACAATATGCATTCACATGTGTTTGTTGTAAATTGTTTTACCCTTTGCTTTTGTGTGCATAATTCTTGATGTAAATGTGTGCTATTTTTCAATAGGAGGCAACTCCAACGAATAAAGAATTGAAATGAAAATGAAAATAGTGCTCCACTTCCCTTCACAAAGTTGTAACACATTTGACACTGGAACACTTCCAGCGTTTCAAATCGCTCACGTGTCCCAAACCCGTGACAGGAAATGGAACATCCGGCGTGTTCCAAGAATTCACAGTGCAGTCCCAAAAGCACACCTCCCATCCATGCCCACGCCAATTATTGCACTCAAAACCAAACCTCCGGTTTAGTGAGTACGAGAAATTTTCAATTTTTGCAAACAGCTTGTTTCTGACGCAGAGGTTCAGGTCAAAACGATTGCAAACAAATGACCGGAATGTGAGGAAAAGGTCGGCATGGCCTCGAAGATAAATTGATGTATGTTGGTCCGTCCGCCAGCATATTTCTGAGGACCAGAGGGGAAGCCATTGCGGAGGGCAAATTTCATACAAAACATGAGACTCAGACGAGTGACCTTTATTTGATACATGCAAGGAGTGCTTATCCCTAGTCCTGCTCATGTTCCTCACACAATTCTCCATAAAATCGGAAACTCCTGCATTGAACTTGAGCCATTTCGAGAGACGGATGCGTCTATACCATTGAATGGAAAGTTTTCAAATACACTTGATATACAATAACTACACAATATCATTGAAGAATGTAGATAAAAGACACACATTTATACACAAAATTGTGAGTTACTGCAGGTATAATACTAAATGACAACGGGCCTATTTAGACTCTCAAGGCGCCTTTGCAGGATGGGAATACTCATCGGTAAGGCAAAAATCTCTGCTGGTAGTGAGTTCCATTCAGTAATGGTCCTGCCAAGGAAGGAGAATTTGCCAATGTCTTTCTTGAAAGCCCAAGATCTAAGTTTGTAGTCATGATCACGGTGGGAGTAAAAAGATGGCAATTCAAGAAGCCCTAAAATCCGACCCCACCCGCCGACATTTCCAAGGACCTGAAACATGCTGATGAGGCGGGCTGCCCGCCTTCTTTCAGCAAGGGAATCCCAACCCAGAGTTTCTATCATTTTACTCACACTGCTCTTTTGCCTGTAATCGCCACGTACAAAGCGCGCAGCTTTGCGCTGAACCTTTTCTAGAGACGAAATATGAAAACCGATCCATGGGTCCCAGGCTGGAGCGGCGTATTCTAAAATAGGCCGAACCAGGCCAAAATAGGCAAGTTCGCGAATTCTGGGAGGGCACTTCCTGTAATTTCTTTTCACGAAGTACAATGCTCTGTTGGCCCTCATCGCGATCATGTTTATGTGAGATACCCAGTCCAGCTTCCTGGAAAACTTAACACCAAGGTAAGTAATCTCACTTGATACGGAGAGAACCCTCCCACCAAGATGATATTGTGGAATTAGGTTAGAACGATTCGTGGAAAAACGAATATAACAGCATTTATCAAGATTCAATGCCATAGCAGACTGATCACACCATGCTTCAATGCAAGTCAGGTCCTCCTGTAAATAACATTCACCCTGAGCAGGTAATTCTGAGTAGATAATGCAGTCATCGGCGAAGAGCCGAATGGATGAGCGCACACTTTGGGCAAGTTCATTTATGTAGATGATAAAGAGAAGAGGGCCCAAAATACTACCTTGGGGCACGCCTTTGGCTACTGGAAGGGCTGCAGACAATTTCGAGTCTACACGAACTGCCTGAGTCCTGCCAGACAAGTAACCTTTTATCCATCTAATCGTAATAAGGTCAAGCCCCAAGAGTTCCAGCTTCCTAATCATCAAATCGTGATTAATCACATCAAAGGCCTTGGCGAAGTCAATAGAAATTGCATCAATCTGTGCACCGCGATCAAGCGCACTGGCCAAGTCTTGAACAAATGCTGTAAGTTGAGTGGTACAGGAATATCCTGGTCGAAAGCCATGCTGAGCTGGAGACAGCAAATTGTTCGCGTCAAGAAAGCTTCTGATGTGATTAGCCACAATGAACTCAAGGATTTTGGAACAAGTATTCAGTAAGCTGATTGGTCTATAATTGGAAGGGTTTGAACGGCTTCCCTTCTTAAAAATGGGAACCACAACTGATTGCTTCCAACAGCGTGGCACATTTCCCTCCAAGATACAGGCATTGAATAATATCACAAGAAACTTTGAAATAACATTCGGAAGCAGCTTCAAAAATTTAATACTCACTGGCCCAGGTCCTTCACTCTTTTTCGTTTTCATCCGAATGATTCTGTTTATAATGGATGTTTCAGTGATCGAAGGTGCCTCCAAAGCATTTAAACAGGGCCCCTCTGGGAAATTTGGGAGAGCAAAACCTCTAAAGGCCTTGACAAAGGTCTCATTCAAGACATTTGCCTTGGAAACCGGGTCTTCAGCTTCTGTTGGCTCATCCCCAGAAGTGACGAGAGCGGGAATCCCTGACCCAGTTTTACGACGACACTTGTATCTCCAAAATTCCCCACGGCCATCTCCAGTGACAGAGAGCGACGAAAGATAGGTCTCAAGAGCTCTATGTTTCGAGTCATTTAATCGGAAAGAGCGGCAGAAAATGCTGCCCGATTCTTGTGCGATATTTCTTAATCTTGAATAGGCCACGAACTTTACGCTTTTGAGTTCTTAATTCCCCAGAATACCAAGGCGGTTTAGCTGTATGAACGAACTGCTTCAGGATGGTGGCACAGGCACGGAAGGCAAGAGATTGGAGGAGTAAACAAGACTGATAGCCTGTATTTGAGGCCCACGATGACAAATTTGCACTTTCAGGCAATTGGAGGATCAATTTGTCAAGCCATCGTTTGCTAAAAAGTAGGGTTTCTCTATGTCATGTGGGGTTTCTCTGTGTCAAAGATAATTTCAGGCAATTGAAGGATCAATGAATGTTGAGTCATCTTTAGCTATAAAAAGTGGGGTTCCTCTATGTCAAAGATAATTTCAGGCAAGTGGAGGATCAATGAATGTTGAGCCATCTTCAGGTAAAAACTGGGTTTTTTCTATGTCAAAGATAATTTCAGGCAAGTGGAGTATCAATTAATGTTGAGTCGTCTTTAGCTTAAAAGTGGGGTTTCTCTATGTTAAAGATAATTTCAGGCAAGTGGAGGATCAATTAATGTTGAGTCATCTTTAGCTAAAAAGTGGGGTTTCTCTATGTTAAAGATAATTTCAGGCAAGGGGAGGATCAATTAATGTTGAGTCATCTTTAGCTTAAAAGTGGGGTTTCTCCATGTTAAAGATAATTTCAGGCAAGTGGAGGATCAATTAATGTTGAGTCATCTTTCGCTTAAAAGTGGGGTTTCTCTATGTTAAAGATAATTTCGCAGGCAATTGGAGGATCAATGAATGTTGAGTCATCTTTAGCTAAAAAGTGGGGTTTCTCTATGTCAAAGATAAGTTCAGGCAAGTGGAGGATCAAAGAATGTTGAACCATTTTCAGGTAAAAATTGGGGTTTCTCTGTATGTAAAAGATAATTTCAGGCAATTGGAGGATCAATGAATGTAGAGTCATCTTTAGCTAAAATGTGGGGTTTCTCTATGTCAAATATAATTTCTGGCAATTGGAGGATCAATGAATGTTATGTCATCTTTAGCTAAAAAGTGGGGTTTCTCTATGTCAAAGATAATTTCAGGCAAGTGGAGGATCAATGAATGTTGAACCATTTTCAGGTAAAAATTGGGGTTTCTAAATATGTAAAAAATAATTTCAGGCAATTGGAGGATCAATGAATGTTGAGTCATCTTTAGCTAAAAAGTGGGGTTTCTCTATGTCAAAGATAATTTCAGGCAATTGGAGGATCAATGAATGTTGAGCCATCTTCAGATGAAAAGTGGGGTTTTCTATATGTAAAGATAATTTCAGGCAATTGGAGGAACAATGAATGTAGAGTCATATTTAGCTTAAAAGTGGGGTACCTCTATGTCAAAGATAATTTCTGGCAATTGGAGGATCAATGAATGTTATGTCATCTTTACAAAAAAGTGGGGTTTCTCTATGTCAAAGATAATTTCAGGCAAGTGGAGGATCAATGAATGTTGAACCATCTTCAGATAAAAAGTGGGGTTTCTCTATATGTCAAAGATAATTTCAGGCAATTGGAGGATCAATGAATGTTAGTCATCTTTTGCTAAAAAGTGGGGGTTCTCTATTTCAAAGATAATTTCAGCCAAGTGGAGGATCAATAAATGTTGAGCCATCTTCAGGTAAAAAGTGGGGTTTCTCTATGTCAAAGATAATTTCGCAGGCAATTGGAGGATCAATGATTGTTGAGTCATCTTTAGCTAAAAAAATGGGGTTTCTCTATGTCAAAGATAATTTCAGGCAAGTGGAGGATCAATAAATGTTGAGCCATCTTCAGGTATAAAGTGGGGTTTCTCTATGTCAAAGATAATTTCGCAGGCAATTGGAGGATCAATCAATGCTGAGTCATCTTTAACTAAAAAGTGGGGTTTCTCTATGTCAAAGATAATTTCAGGCAATTGGAGGATCAATGAATGTTGAGTCATCTTTAGCCAAAAAACGTGGGGTTTACGAGTATCTGTGTCAAGCATATCTGGTTTCTTGAGGTCAAATGTGCAAAAAGTCCAAAAACATCCCGTGTGGGTAGGCCAGGTACCAACTTCATAGGAAGCTAATTCGCTATTTTGAGTCAGACCAAACTAAAAATAGGTTGGGCGCTCTTCAATTACCTACTTAGTGCCAAATTGTCCGGCTTAACCATTTATTAAGCCAATTTTTATCGGATGGCGTTTTTGGCGAAAAACTCCATGCACCTTGGAATTTGCTTGGACTTTTTGCCAAAAAAACAACGCTTTTCCTGGTGTTGCAACGTTTTTTCCACAAGCTTTTTCCTTGTCGCTTCCACACCAGGAAAACGCTCTGCAGGACAGGAAAATTCCGAAAACTGTTTTGGCGTGGCGCCCTCTGAATATTTATTCACAAGACACAGCGCCACGGATCACCATCTTTCGGACTTTCATGAAACTTGTTTTGAAACAATGTGAATGAAAGCAAAGTTAGATGGCGCTGAAACGAGAGTGACAATAGAAAAGAAAGTTCAAGAGATGGCAGCCGAATCAGTTCGTGTTTTCCCCTCTCTCCGGAAGATGGAACCAAAACCTCTGCTTGCAGCCCACTGTTCATGAAACGTCATTCCGTGCTTGAATTGGTTGGGAGATTTTTGTGTCTGTCGCCACATTTTCTTTCAATTTCCGATTTGAAACGGGAAATTTCAGTTTCACACAGTCTCATCTTTCACATGCGTTTCACCCAGGGACTCGCGCTTCTATTGGAGGCAGTTGGGGGTCTGATGGGGAACCGTGCCCTCATCATCCGGAATTTTTATGCAATCCGGGGTGGTGTGGTGGCCAATGCTGGGTTTCAAAGGGCAGAGTCACTGGGGAGACGCCCAGAAGTTGCAGAAATTTTAAAATTTCACGGTTCCTTTTCGGTGCAAATTTGGGATTCGTGAAGCCAGATTTCCAGCCCGCAGGCTATATCGGTGAATAGAACGGACTCTATGGAGGGGCAAGCGAACCAACCAGGGGGCATTTCAATTTTCATTCACAGCCGTTGCTTTCCTGCCCCCAAAATGAAAATGCATGGTTTCGCCTTAGCCAACTGAAATTTTCGGGTGATGCTGCCTGCAGTCGTCAAATGCACCTCACAATCGACCCCGCCCAAGGCAAAACATGGAGAAGCCCCAAGAATCCGAGGAAGGGAACATGACACTTTGACCTAGCAGGGGACAATCTGAATTTGGATGAGATCACGAAGTTGAAGGCCACATTCGCTATGATTTAGACTACCTATCTGTTGACGCTTCATCCCGAGTTACCACAACTACCAGATAGGTTATACCCATTGGAAGAGTGAAGAAAAGAAAAATGGCACTCCAAAACAATGGAAACATTCGATTTCCAGTTGCTGCCATTGCGCTGCAAGTGGGAAACTCTGGAAAACGGTTTTCCTGATATTCGGTCATGCATTTCTCTGATGTGCAAAATTTCAAAATATATACCACTTCATAAACGTCAAACGAGTTGTTTTTTTGCTCGGCAAGCTTCTGAGGGACCCGACCGCGAAGCCCCACGTGGGCATAACAGAAATATAGGTATCTAACCCCACTGGACATGCAAATTATCTTTCCTACTTTTTTGCTTAACCAGCCTAACTGCTTTTTTCTTCTCAAGTGCCGTCTGGAGGGACTTTATCATGAGTCTCCTCCATGCGCGAGATTTAGGCAAGGTGTCCCCACAGACATGCTAATGCCAAATTTTTTAAAAGGCTGTGGAACTGTGCATGCAATAGGCATGTCAACATATCACGTAACACAAATCGTGCACACGTTCAGCTTGTCAGAAACGCCTATTTTTGCACACAGATACGTAACACACGTCGCATCTATTTCCGCCTTTTGTTGATTTCTTATGCCGCACGTAACGTGCAATGCATCTCCGCCATGCATCACAGCTTTCTCCAGTTGCTGCGCCTAACTATTTTGCTGCATATCCAACACACATCACACCTTTTTCTCTGCTTTTCCCATTTGCTCCGAACATAACAGGCTGTGTGCAACAACGCAGTCGCGGGATTGCTGAATTCGTGAAAACTCTTCCTGAGCAAGTTCCCTGCAGTGATCGAGCAATCTGAGTGTGTTCCATGGTCTGAATAACACTTTGACAGACCATTTTGACCGCGGTCCTTCACTGCTCATTGTGAGACCATCGCCAATTCGACTTATTTTTAAGCATCGTCAGGGGAATTGTCTCCTGTGCACAGAAACATGCTTTTTATGTCGGCGTCCATCTCGCACAAAACGGCCAATCTGTCCCATTGTTCAGCGGCGGTCTTCGGCTGTTCTGCAATCTTATTTGCCTGCGGCCTTAGTTTGTCACTGTGTCAAACTTTAAAAAATCGCTTGATACATGAACTCAGAAATTAGCCTGATGGTGACCTGCGGAGAATCAAAGGCAGCATGCACCGCAAAACATCACGACACTTGTGTGAGGCGTGAAGTTGCACCAAGCCCTTTTGAAATCAGATGACCCTGTATTTACCATGCTTTAAAATTTCTCCGATTTTCGAGGACTTTTTATAACTCCGTTTTCAGCCGACACAGACATTACAGTCGCCACAGCAATTGCTTGCCATCAGAATTGGATTCATAACTAGCGTTTCGACTTTGGCGCCTGTCTTCTCTTTGCCATCGCCACAGCAGAAATTGTTTGCCATCAGCATTTGATTCATAACTAGCATCGCAGCTTTGGAGCCTGTCCTTTCTTTGCCGACAACACGCCACAGCCATTACCTACTATCGTCACAGCAGCAATTGTTTGCCATCAGCATTGGATTCATAACCAGCGTCTTGGCTTTGGAGCCTGTCCTTTTTGTCTACAGCGACAGCCGCCACAACCACTACCGTCGCCAGAGCAATTCCTTGCCATCAGCAATGGATTCATCGGCTTTGGAGCCTGTCCTCTCTTTGCCTACAGCGGCCACAGCCATTATAATCGCCACAGCAACTGCTTGCAATTAGCGTTGCGGATTCATAACTATAGCGTCTCATTTGGAGCCTGTCCTTTTTGTCTACAGCCTCCACAGCCACTACCGTCGCCACAGCAATTCCTTGCCATTAGCATTGGATTCATAACTATAGCGCCTCGGCGTGTCCTTTTGTCTACAGCCGCCACAGCCACTACCGTCGCCACAGCAATTCCTTGCCATTAGCATTGGATTCATAACTATAGCGCCGCGGCCTGTCCTTTTTGTCTACAGCCTCCACAGCCACTACCGTCGCCACAGCAATTCCTTGCCATTAGCATTGGATTCATAACTATAGCGCCTCGGCCTGTCCTTTTTGTCTACAGCCTCCACAGCCACTACCGTCGCCACAGCAATTCCTTGCCATTAGCATTGGATTCATAACTATAGCGCCTCGGCCTGTCCTTTTGTCTACAGCCTCCTCAGCCACTACCGTCGCCACAGCAATTCCTTGCCATTAGCATTGGATTCATAACTATAGCGCCTCGGCCTGTCCTTTTTGTCTATAGCCTCCACAGCCACTACCGTCGCCACAGCAATTCCTTGCCATTAGCATTGGATTCATAACTATAGCGCCTCGGCCTGTCCTTTTGTCTACAGCCTCCACAGCCACTACCGTCGCCACAGCAATTCCTTGCCATTAGCATTGGATTCATAACTATAGCGCCTCGGCCTGTCCTTTTGTCTACAGCCGCCACAGCCACTGCCGCCGCCACAGCATTGCTTCACTGTAAGAAAAATAGTGGCAATAGAAGACTACACTAAAAAGTGGCAGATTGCCACTATTTTAGTGGAAAGAAATGAATTTTGGACACTATACCATCCAGTGCATTTCTTTTGCTACTAAAATAGTGGCCTATGCCACTAAAGTCTATAGTGTAGTCTTATCTTATCAGTTCTTGTGGCAATCTACCACAAATTTTTTTCTAGTGTTGCCATCAGCGTTGGATTCATCAGCTTTGGAGCCTGTCCTCTCTTTGCCTATACAGCAGCCACAGCATTAAAATCGCCACAATTGATTGCAATCAAGATTGGATTCATAAGCGTCTCAGCTTTGGTCTTTCCTCTCTTTGCCTATATGCCACAGCCCTTTACAGTCGCCACAGCAATTGCTTGTCATGAGCCATGGATTCACAATACTACGTATCGTCCATTCTCTCTTATAGCACTTTTCCACAATGGGTTTGTTTCAATGATTAATTTGGCAAATGGATCAACCTCGGCTTGGGCATTCGCACAATCGGCCCCTGGTAATCTCCGGTCAGTGATGATTGTTCGTCGTGTGGATGATATTTTTTTACTCCCCCACATTCTTTCGATGTGTTGGGGATGGGCCAAAGTTTTTCCGTATAAAAGATATTGAAAAAGTGATGTTTGATCAGATGCTTTTGAAGCAATTATTTTTCCAAACCCGTGTATGCTTTTTTCACCAGAGTGATGAGATTTTTGAAAAAAGTTCGGAGTTCCGATGCCTTAGATTGATGGGGCCAAATAGATGCTTTTTTGGTCTGCTTTCAGTTTCAGGGCACTGAACAACTTTTGACTTTTCCACTGCCAGAATTTGACGGTCAATGCCAATTTCTTTGCAAAATTTCCAACGGGAAGATGATACTATATGAAAATCCACGCGCGACTTTAAAACGCGAGATTCATATTCTCCAATCCACCTTCCGAGGGCGTAAAGAATTCGCTCGACCTAACGAGCCTTGTGGTAAAACGTCTTATTGCAAGCATACTTTGAATGGTCATAAGCGCACTATCCTTTTGAACAATTTTTTTCAACGAAAAGCAGAAAATTGATTGACGAAAAATACTTTGAAATAAACAAATTGTTATTGTGTGACAATAACACGGAAATAAAAGGAAAGCATGGAAAACATGTGTCAATGCTGCTGCAGCTATGAATCAAATGCTGTGGCAAGCAGTTGCTGTGGCAGCTGAAAATGTCAGCGCGGCATTGGCTGTGGCGAGCTGTGGCGCATAAATGCTGTGCCGGCTACGGCTGCTTTGCCGTGACGTAAACGGTTGCTGTGGCGGCTGTGATGTTGGTCAAAGATTCCGAACTGTCACCGACATTTCATAAAGGTCCAATGCAGAAAGGATTTCACCACTCATTTGCGATTTTTTCTTGCTGCACCCTTGAGTTACGTTTCTGATCAATTTTGACTGCTTCAAAGGAAAGCTGAAATGGGAGCCAATGTTCCACCATCTTTTGAATTTGAAATGGATTCTTCAAAAGCACTTATCTTATATTTTATGCCACTTCAACGAGGACATTGGGAGCGCCATGCATCTGGTGGATTGATCATCATGTGTTTTGTGAGGTTTTGAAGGTGGGGAAGTTATTTTTGACCTGAGTTGACTGTTAGCTATTCATCCTTCGGCAGGTTTGAATTGAAAGCAAGGAGTGAAGAAGCAAACATTGAGAAATATTAAACATGTAGAGGATCTCGCTTGAAAATTTAACCGCATTTGCCAGATAAAAATTACTCTTCGCGTTCTTCATCAAAGATTCAGGGATGCCTTGATTTCCGATGGAAAAATTGCAGGGGCCTCATTTCTCTGCCTCGCTTCGGAGCCTTCCCATTTCGTGTAACATGGTAAATGTCTGCAAACTTCTCAATGCTCAACGGTGGTGATGATGAGTGGATATCCATATGACCGAAAAGTTACTTTGTTCTCACAGAGGTGTCAAGAGAAATCAACACATAACTGGAAATTGATCTGACATAATATTTTTTTTTTTCGCCCTCTTATAAGGTGGCTTTCATCGTCAGGTGAAGTTCCTCCGCATATTGAGAGCATTGCTCGCTCTGAGGGTCTCTTGTGTGTCCACAATTCAGCCTTTCAACGCTCCTGCAACCTGGTTTTCTAAAGTCAGAATAAGCAAATTGTTAAATTTGGGTTGAAAACACAACAACTGTTGGTTTATGATGAAATATTGTTGAAAATAATTGCGTAATAGAATGCTTCGCTTTTCAAAAAGTTTTTGCTGAAAATATTTCCTGGAAATCTTTTTTCTCGAAAAAAAAATTCCAGAAAAAAATTCCTGCAGCATTTCATTCAACAAGGAAGCTGACACATGCACCTTGTATTTGTATTTCACATTGCATGTACCTCATTTGTGAAGAATCCGTTGCGGAGAATGCACCCATCATGCCCCTTCATCTCGATTTGCACCCAAATAGTTGCTGGAATGTATTTGGTTTTGTAGTGCAAACTTTCCGGTGATAGCTGGTCATTGTGGAACACCCTGCAATATATTGAGGATGCTAAAAAGCTGCGATCAGACAATCGCTCTATTCTCAAGGGCTAAATGTTTTAACACATTTCAGTCTCCAAAAATTTCATCTGAAAAGGTCACCGCATGGTTGGCTCCCTCACTTGGAAGTCATCTCTTTTGTTTCGTCCCGACTTGTTTTACGATAAAAGAAAGAAACCTATGACATGGCTAGTCAGTAAAAATCGCCTGGTGTGGTCTGGTCTCCATGTCTTCGTGTTTCGCATAATCTGCCAGCTATTTTCGCATAAATTGGTGAAGCATGACGACCCTCACTGTGGGACCTTTTTATGCGAAACCGGACACTGCAAAAAGTCGGTGTTCTCACAAGGAAATGCCAAGAAGGAAGGCAAATCAGACACGAAAGAAATCCAAATAATTTTTTTGGGTTTTGTCTGTTTCATTGTGGAATATCGCGCGATGGTCTTCCAAGGCATAGTGTCCGCCATCATGGTGTAATGTGGGGAAGCATCGCACAATGTCCCCCTAATTACGACTGAATGCATGGAGAAGAAAAGGACGGAAGAAAATGGAAAGACAATGGAAGAAAACAGACAAATTATTGTTCCCCGAAGTTCATTGACGCCATAAACTGCTTTAAACTGTGTCCCCATCCCCTTAAATGCCGCCATCACCCCCATCAAAAAGCCAATACATAAAGTGGAAGCGAAAGTCATTTATCGTTGCATCCAGACTTATACTGTTTCGTCTTCCCATTTTTCACATAAGTGCCAATATTCGCAGTCATTTGGAAAAACTTATTCAATTATTCATTCATTCATTTTCGCACCGCCTGAACAATTAATCTTTCGATATTTGGGGGGTTGGGTTCATGGTGCCTTCCCTGTGCGTTTGGTGCTGTCAGAGCAAGAACCTCGCACACCCCTCCTCGCCGGCAAACTCCATCGCATCATCGCTCATCCTGCGAGGAACATATTGTCTGGGAAAACGCAATGAAAAATTTTATTCCCTTTTTAGTGTCCCATAAAATCTCTATTTTGTACTGCGAGTTCCCTCAACGACACGCGCCGATCTCCGTGCGAAATATCAGCCACGGAGGGGTGAATCTTGTCATCGGAAAAATATACATATACCTACATAGTTAAGCGGTATTGGAATCCACTGACCCAGGCACTAGATCATCTGAAACACCTTAGCCTGTCAAAGGGACCGCGGGAAAAACAAAGTGTTAATGTGACGGTCAGAGCATCACTCCAGGTTAATGGCAGTTTTCTTCACTGCATAGATAGATAGACTATTACATCTGCGGGTAATGGTTTTGGATTGTGCGCGAATTGCTTCCTTGTGAGAGTACCTTCGCCCTTCCCCCATTCGCCCCCTGATTGTATCCAATCCCACAAACCACCTTCTTCCTGCCCCCCCCAGAAGCTGCTCTTTCCTTCTCTCGTGCTCAGTAGCAGCGCAGGCTATTGCCACCCATTCTACCCAATGTCAATAGCCAAGTTTTAAGAGCCTCGTAAATTACTTTATGGGTTCACCCAATTGAGAATCGGCGTTGTAAAACCGTTTTTAGAGTATTTCCCAACAATGAAATTTTTGTTTTGACGGGACAAATTGGGAAGGTCGTTTCGACTGCCAGCATTGCGATTTTTTCGTATTTTGACAATTCGCGGGAAATAATTTCTGTGGGAAATGAATGCGCACCTGGGCAGGCTGAGGCTGTGGAAAGGTATCACCCGTGATCTCTGCCGGATTTTGCTCATATCCAGCAGACGAAATGCACCTATCGTGAAAGTTGAACACGATTAATAAAGCTTTAAATTGCGGCCAGATCACTCGGGAGGACCAAAGGGGCAATAAATGTAAAAAATGTCTTTGATATCCAATGCGCTGGGTTCCCAATGTTCAATTCGGTTTGTTGCGGCGCTGACGGCCTACCTGCCTTAAAACCTGTCGCCCACAGAACTCCATTTCATCCCTGACTGCCCGGGCAGTTTATTGATTGTGGACTGCCTCATCGGATGGCTCAAATTCGTGGGCGATTGCCGACCGCATCTAGTTGCTATCTAGATAGCTGAGGAGATGGCCAGCACGTTTTTTGTCCCGTCAACGGAGTGAATCTCTGACGAGTTCCCTGGAGGAGACAGCCCGAAGACCTAGACTTTGAAATTTCACCCCAGTGCGATATTTGGAAGAAATTTCCGAATAAGAAAGTGCGCAATAAGACTGTCAAATAGTACGCTGTGTGCGCTTCTAGCGAGAAAGCGGAGTATATTTTTCTCGCTAGACTAGATATACAAAAATATACATACACTCTCGGTGCCGACTTCACGATTCAGTTGCATGCGAAGTCCCAGTCGCGAAGGTTGTACGGGGAGGCTCTACGCTGACACGAGCCTTGAAGCAAGCGGCGTGTGTGGAGCAGGAGGACTTGCGAGAGTTCCGCGGCTGTTTCAAGCCGCTCTGTCGGGGAACCATCGGCAGAAATTTTGACGGGTGGAGGCAGCGGTTGGCGGTTCTGTTTGGAACGGTGAACCTGCAAACATTTGCATGATGAAGTGGATGCGCAGTGCATGCAAGCACACACTGAGTATCAAAACGAATTTCTGTGAAAAAGAATGAAAAACATATTGTTTTGTGAGGCGACCAGCTTGCAGTTGCCAATCCAGCGCCAGTAGTCCACCGACTATCGGATGTGAACGTTAGTGAACTGTCAGTCTGAAACCGTAAAACGTTCGCCAGTTTTCGTAGAAATCGGAAATCGAAACATTATTTTGGAAACAGGATCGAAATCGGATTTCGAAAGATTGTTTTGTGAAAATTGTTCGCCAAGTGAAACGTTCCCAAATGATGACAGCTTGTGGAAAAATTCTGGAAGGAAACTATTGATATGATCATCAGGCGTTTTGAAGGTCAAATGAAGCTACCCCTAAGTGGGTGCAAATAATCGCCGCACTGGCGCTTGCCGGGCCCACCCTGTTCCACCCGGGTCCACCCGGAGATGCCTTCTCCGCAGCCTTCGGATCGTCGGGGTTTAATTTGTACAGTGCCGGTCTTTGCCAACCACTTCCACCTTCACCATGTTCTTTATCCGCAGTTCGACGTCCGGTGGCGACCACCAGTAACACGACCAAAGTCACGTGGTGTGGAGCGATGATGAACGGAAGCATTTACGAGGACGCCATCAGCAGCAGTCGGCCAGGATCGGATGTATCGACGCCGTCTCAGAGTTCAGTACCTTTACACATCCCTGCCAAAAGGGTGTCAGTTACTCAGCCAGTCGTGGTCACCACCCTGGCAATTCCCTACACCCACCCTGATTGCCAGGACAGCACGGCGGTGGCCGCAGCTGCAGCAGGTGTCATACGACACTCGCACGGGGCAGCCCAGCCGTGGAGTTACTCCGCAGAAAGCCACTCTGTGTCGGCCACAGCGCCGGCCTTTGAACCTCAGTACAACAGCACCGCAACCCTGTGTCGAGATGCCATGACACCCTATTACAACCTCGCCGACGCCAGGGGTGCTGCTGACCGGAAACCACTCACCTTCTGGCCAACCGAATATAAATATAACCCAGCTGGTTCCGGAGCTATGCCCAGCGTCACGGACTCCTGCCAGCCCTTCTCAAGTCAGACCTGGTGTAACTATTCCCCCTATGCCGGACGAGTCCCTGGTGGTGTCGACGGCTCGACACACTCTCTATCCTACCTGCCTCCTCCGTCAGCTGTCGACGACAGGGGGCGATCTGCAGTCGAGGTCGGATTCGGTCATGATGGTTATGGCCTGAGGAACTTCTCAGCTCACGACACGATTCCTGCCGCAACTTATCCACCTGCAGGTGAGCTCATTTTTTTATACCTCGTATATCTACCGTCTATTTCAAATCCATCTATTTAATAATTTCCGTCTATTAATATCCGTCATTCCGTCGTTTTCGTCTTTTGCAATTTTTCAAATTTCAATTTTCAATTTTCAATTTCAACTTGTGAAGAGACACCCAGAAATTTTTTTTCACACGTATCTGTTGTCTCTTTGCTGTGATTTTCTGTTTTGGGATGTCCTGAATTATCATTCTGTAGCAATTTTCAAGAATACTTCGAGCCTGCTTCCGCAAGGAACATGTTTCCAAACTCCATTCCACCTTGGGAAACAAACTATAGGAATGCACTGCGAACGGTTTTTGCGGAGAACAGAATATCTCAAACGTGGAAACGAACAAGATGCATTCGAGGCAGAATCAGATGGAATACAGATAGCGACGAAAGAAATTAGAAAAAAAAGAAAAATAACAAATTCAACGATCAAAGCATTCTCAATTTACACCTTCATGAGATGGAACACGGCGCTGAATCCTTGCAAAAGACAAACCAGATGGTTTTTGGGGTTTTAGAAGTGCATTATAGTTTTCATCCAATTCAGGAAGCGAGAGTTTTCACGCTTCAAAGTATGAGTGGAATCACATGTCCCGCGATTGATAATTTTTTTTTGGAAATGTTCCAGAATGCGGAAAAGGACCATTAAATCCAGATTTTATTTTAACAGAAGCATGGAAAGAGGGAAAACATTCAATAAAAGGTGTTGTGTATATATGTTAGAAATATGTATATAGTATAGATAGATTACTAAAAAAAATAATCAGTGAAAACAGTCAATTAAAGGGGTTGTCTATACATACCTATATGTCAGAAATTTTAGAATGTTTTTAAAGAAGAAATCAGTGAATGTCAGAAAAAATAGATTATTTTGAACCAATGCTGAATGTCCCAAATTCACGCCAGAAATCCTAAAAAAAAAAATTTTGCTTTGGGAAGAAGTGCTCCGGGATTAGCGTTAATCCGAGGTTGAAGGTATAATTTTTAGCATTGAAGTAAATGGAGAAAATTATACCTGCAACCACCTGGATTAGGCGCAATTCCCCGGGAACTTCTCCCCGGGGTGAGAATTTGGAAAAAAGGATAGCAGCAGAATCAGGGTAAACATTCTATTGCTTGAAAAAAATCAAACAAATCTTGATAAAAAAAGACGGAACTTCGGAACTTTTCTGGGTCCATTTAGCGAACGTGCCTTCTTCACGCTTGGACCTTTAACAACACTTCCTGGTATGTAAAAAGAACCGAAGGAATTGGTTTTTTTTTTTTTTTGAATTGCATCAGAATTTTGCATCAGAAGCAAACTTCACAATGATGGAGCGCAATGCTTTGTACCCATCTGTGGAATGGAGTTTGGTCCATCTGGAAAGGAGTTTTATATTTGATGGACCAAATTTTGCCGGCATTTCCTCGTGAGTTGATTTCATTCAAATCAGAAGGTCTGGGCTTTGAAAAACGAGAGCACAACCAAAGAAACCTTGCCATTTGAAAACTTTCTGCCGAAAAGTTTGAAATTGAGTCCGTGCAGTCGAAACTTTCATCAGTCTCGCATCAAAAAATATTTCTTTTCCGAATATTCAATTCAAAAACAAACAAAAAGAATTTAAAATTATCGCAAAATAAAAAACATACCGCAAAATTTTTTTTGAAACAATCCAAAATAATGTTGTCAGTTGTCAATCTTAGCTATAGGCCAAAATGTTTTGGACAAATTCTATCAGTGACCATTAAGAATAATTATTCCTACACAATGAAAATAAAAGGGTGTATTTTTACACTTTTTTGTCCGTGTAAAATTACACCCTTTTATTTTCAGTGTAATTGTTAGAAAAATCTATATAGAAAAAGTGCATGAATCTCTTCTCAAATGAATAAATTTGGGAAGGCCATTTGAAATTTATCTTGGACTGTTGCCAATTGGTCAATCCTTGCAGGGCCAACACATCAATAATTTTGCAGTATTCTCTTGTGACAGCTGAAAGGATGTGAAGAAATTTTTGCAGCTCTGGGCTTGTTTTATGTATTGGTGTACCTATCTCTGTAGATTTCCACGCTTGCTTTTCAAACAGGTAAATTCATCTAGGGTACGCATATCAAAGCATCCATCCCTCACGTCACGCCATTAAAATCCAATTCTGACTTTGCTATACCAGTACCTGTCCTGCTGGCCATCCGTTATCTGTAGCAAAGCAGTAAACCTTGCTTCCTTTACTTCCGTCTTTGCTTGCTGCTCCCCTATCTGCTATAGACGTACAGCTGACGGCTCTTTCGCATGCTTTAGAAGGAGCAGTTCTCTGTAATAGTTCTCCAGTCCATGTAATACTGGTGAAAGTAGTGCCATAGTTGGGTTTTCTCCTTGCAAATTTTAAAATCCGGACATCGGTGGCGAGCAACAGAGCTGCAGCAGCGTCGAACGACTCGGATTCCTTTTCACCCCCATGCCACCCATGCATACATCCGCTTCCACCCTTTAAAAAGGTGAAAGTTTTTGCGGGTTTTAACCGGGGTTTTGCTCCGACCAGCAAACATTGTTTGGTGCTGTTGGCCCCGCGCTCAATGGGTTCGAGAACTTGGAGGAAAAGAAACTGGCCATTAATATCAAATTGGAATCTCATTTGTACAGGGCGCCCCGTCACTTTTGCCAGTTCAAGGATATTGTTTCCATTGCGTTCTGAAATCTGAACTGCAATCCAAATGCAATTCAATCCACACATGAATGGAGTACTTTTGAGCATCGAGAGACATAACAAGTGGTATTGGCAAGAAATTATCAAAATCGCACTTGAATAGGAATTTTTTTTTCGATTTGACCATCATCAGAAAAGCAGAAAATATGTGTGGAAAAAGTTCGGAAAGGCAGCCAGGAGAAAAGGCCAATGAATGAAATACAATGTGACATTTCAAAGCATAAAGCATTCTGAATGGCTGCATGGCTTTTCCATTGAATTCCACAACTGAACTGGAAGAGAATATGTTGTCCCCTGTTGGAACAGAACTCGTGTTGATGGCTGTTTCGTTTCTGCAGAAATAAAAGCTTTCTCTGATCGAAACAACAAAATCGAGCACAATTCCCCATTGAATCAACTCAATAACCAATTGAATGGCTAGATTTGTATGCGAAAATTTCATTTCTATGCACAACGCTTATTCCTTTTCCATTGTTGCACTGAAAAATGTATAGCCGTCTGTTGAATTAGCTCTATTGAATTGAACCTGTGGGTGAGTCGCAACGGAGAATTCGGCCCAATGAAACAGAAAACACATGCATTTTTATTGCAACAGTAATTTCAAGCACCGGTTGAGACGTTTCAGAAGACCGCCTCAAAACACGATAAATGAAAAAGCACGCTCTCTTACACGTGCAGAATTTATTTCTGTTCAAACAGAATTTTTGTGGCAACGGGTGCGAATATTGTTCGCACGGATTGTCCATGCATCTTTTACAGATAGACTCTTGAACACATGTATTCGAAACTTCGAAATCTAGCTCTAGCTCTCCAACCCTTTATTGATAGGTATAGTTGAGCTAAGCAAAGGCCTATCTTGGTTTTCTGAAGCGTTGACTGAGCTGTGGTGGCGTCGATGCGCTGAATGACCTACCTCATTGCCAGCACCAACGAAAGCAAAAGGCAATAAAAATTTATATGGCCCCAAATCATACGAAAACGTCGCCATCGCGTGGAACAAAAAAAACCCTTTCGTTTGCATGTGTGCGAGTTTGGAATGTATCGAAAAGTGAAACACATGTGTGGGGTACAATAAAACGTGTCCATTGTGCATGCCTGCCTCCAAACGTATAGGCCCTACCGGTCGAGGTTTGGTTCCATTAGTTTTGACCTTGATGCGTTTCAATCGAACAAAAGTCGAGCAGAATGGACCGACGTGATCTGATCTCCTCGCGGAACCTTGCTGCCTTCTCGCTCTATTCACAAGATTGTGTGATGTGTTTCGAGGTGGTTCTGCGTTTGTGTGAGAGTTCATCAGTGATGAGGTATGGGCCAGAGCTGCGAGTATAGTAGCGGTAGAATTAATGTACTCACACATGTGTTTTTTCCACTTAACTGTTGCCTCAGAAACTTTTTTCCTTCATTTTACTCTTCTGCAGGCGGTAGAAATTAAAGCGCCAGATTTCAACAGAGCTCTCTGGAGGTGTCAGATTTTTGACCTCCATAAAG
>JASGXE010009186.1:0-27304 GCA_030068105.1 Sinentomon sp. SZTP_YWyxl
TGCACAAAATTCAATAGCGTGTTTCTTCATTGCAAATTCCGACTTCCAACTTGTATGAACACAACACAAAAATTGGCGAAATACCAATTGACAAAAATTGGCCATTGAGGGCATCGTGGGGATAATTAGGTGCTGACAGAACGAAGGCACGAGGCCCGAGGGTGCCTTGCCCTGCCCGTTCCACGGTGGTCCACTCCTCTTCTCATCTCCATTCTCCAACCTCCATGATATATGCTTCGCTTCTCGCCCTCTCCGATTCACAGCGTGCGGTCGCGTCGCCGTTTGGCATCACCGCAGCAGTGACTGCTTTGTGCATTGTTCGCTGAAAGAGAAGGGCTTCCGGTCAGGCTTCCCTAATCCCTTCCTCATCCAAACAAGAACAGTCATCATGTGCAAAGGCAAATTGGCAACAACTCCATCACGCGTTCATTTGGACAAAAAATATGATTTTTTATTTTCATAAAAAATCAGAAATTTTTTGCAATAAATTGTGAAAAAGGGCCGCGCGGAAAAACAAAAAAAAAACCGAGCCGGCTGCGGCCGGCTCCCATTGAAAGGGCTTCCACCTCTGCCGAGAAAAAGGGCAGCCGGCTCTGCGAGCCGGCGCCTCGAGGGACGGCCGGCTCTGAGAGCCGGAGGGAGCCGGCTCAATTTAAGCACTGAGCCCTGTGTGGAACAACATCGAAGGCAGTTTTGAAGTCCAGGAAAAGTGCATCAATATCAGTTCCTTTGTCAATGGATGATGCGACAATGTGAGTAAACTTGGCAAGAGCAAGTTCACAAGACCAGCCAGGACGAAAGCAAAACTGACAAGGAGAGATGGAATTAGTGGCATGAAGAAACTCTCTGATGTAGTCCGAGACTAGCTTTTCCATAAGCTTGCACACACAAGAAGTGAGACTGATAAGATGGTAATTAGCCGGAAGTGAGGGATCGCCTTTTTTGAACAGAGGAGTAATTCTGCCAGATTTCCATGCCTGAGGTAGCTCAACACAAGAGAGGGACTTGTTGAATATAAGATAGAGATAGGCAGAAAATTCAAGAGGGAAAGATTTCAAAAGAGATCCCGGAATTCCATCAGGACCAGAAGATGACGATTTAGATTTCCGAATAGCAGATCATATAGAAGAAATGGTTATCGAGAAAGTTGGATACGGTTTCGGAGAAATGGAAGTAGCTGGAAAGGCAGAAGTATCAAAAGTGGCAGCAGAATATGTGGAAGAAAACTGATGGGCAAATGCCTCAACCTTTTCGGATGGTGAACTTGCTAGGCCATCTTGAAGGTTTAAAGACGGGATACAAACTGAACCACGGAACCTATTATTCACCTGCTTCCAGGCATTTTGCGAGTAGGATCGGGGCAGGCGAAAAAAGAGAAAAATAGTAGACACCTAGGTAGGTAGCTTGCAATCATGTTTAAATTTGGCATATAGGTAGAATACAGACCCATCGGTAGTTAACGTAAAATTCAGTTTGCCTAATTGGTAATTTTCTTTTCCATTCTTGCACGAATCGAATCAATTGAATTTTACGACTGAATTTGTGACTTATCATGTGTGGACATGTGTTTTTGTTTTGGTGACCATGATGTCACTTTTTGTGCAATTTGACAACTGTGACGAACCACTGGATGGAGATTTATATTTTCTTCATGAAAACGACGACGTGCTGAAATGGTATGTTTTTGTTACGGTTTTTTTTTTTTCTCTCTCGCCTTGTTGCCGTACCATTTTTGCACCTCCATCAATCAATCATTCTCCCTTTTGCACCCACACCCAAAAACCAACTCGGTTTTTCAAATCTGGGATGCAATGTGGAATATCGGCCCGACTTCTCCCACTTGGTGGACTGTTCTTTTTATTTTCATGGCGCGGTTACTCCGAATCATCGGATTGCGGTTGCGCCGGCAGTAAAAAACATTTTTGTGCAAAGCAGGTTCTCCTTCATTTATCAAACATTTTCATTTGGAATAGGCTGGGCATCACATCTGATATGCTGAAGCTGTCAAAGGAAAAATTCTTGTCCCTTGTAAAGCACAGGTAGGCTCACCTCGCTTGCAGCTCATGATGATGCATGAGCCTTTCTTCGTGGGGGTATATAGTCTCACATGTTTGGTCCCACAAATCGAAATAGTGGGGGTACATAGCCTCACACGTTTGGTCCTACAAATCGATCCCTACCCAGATCTATTGCTAATGCCGTTTTCTTGGCTGCGATGCTAAGTCTCTTGTTTCGGTGCGATTTTACCTTGAAACAGAGGGGCACCGAGGGGAGACGAGGTGTTGCAGCTGGTGTTCAGGCATTTTGCTCTGGGGAATATCGATTTGCTGTCTTTACCCTTTATTAGGTGGGCCGTCTTTTAGTAGTACATAATATAAGTCTTTTATCCCCCCATCATCGTCTTGGTTTGATGAGTGTTTTACCCCGCTGCCAATTTTTTCTCTTTTGAATCATTTTTTCAATCATTGAATCATTTCATCAATCATTTTTTGAATCATTCTTGCTCTTTTTTCTTTGTGGTGCTTTGCAAAAATTTTGCTTGAGGCTGGCTTTAGGGATTTTTCAGTAGGTATTCATACTCGTTGACATTTGTGACATTTTCTAACGATGGATAAATTCGAAATGGCAAAATGCATGATGACGAACACACCCAAACTGGGTTGGATTTTCAATGGTATGTTTGTTTAAATTTGAGCTGGATTTTTTTTTCTTCTTCTTCATCGTCAAAGTCGGCCCAAATTTTCAAATTTGAAAATGGAATTTCATCTTCGTGAATGCTGTGTGGTCATAAATCAGGGTTGCCACTCAAAATCCAAAGTGGAATTCCTTGGATTTTCCAGGTCGCTACCGATCTGGGCGCATCCCAGACGTGGGGTCCAGAAGCTGAGGAAATTCTGAAATTTGAACCTTCATTTTGGGGTCAAATTTGGTGTTCAAGAAGCCAAAAACTGCAACAAAAGTTCCTCCAATTCCCTGATTTTCCAGGTTTTCGCTTTTTTCCCTCTTTTCCCTGGATTTTCCAGGTTTTCTAGGCACTAAATTTCAAATTCCTGGGTTTTCCAGGTAGGTGGCAACCTGTAAATTAAATTTGAATCCTTTGTGTCTGCTGCCTTCATTACATGCTGCATCCACGTCGATGCCGTGTGGTTCATAAATTTATGCACTTCCAACCACTTTGGTTCTTTTCTGAAATTGTTTTTTCCGGCCCTCTTTTTGGGCTTTTTCCGTCGGCGATGAGGGGTCGCGCCACTTTTTGCTGCTGGCGCTGGGACCCCGCAGTGTAAAAAAAAAGGTAAAAACCCAAAAAAAAAAAAAAAAGAACAACACTGTCAAAATTATTTCGCGCACTCGCCGCAGACAGACGACACGATCCGGAAGGTGGAGAATGTCAATCACATTCATTGAATTTCTTGCATCAAGGCTCCATAAATTTGGTCACAAGTTGAGGCGATCAACTCAACTTTTTTTTGTGTTTTTTTTTCATTGTGTGGTCGCTTTTGCGACTGAAACTCTTTCTGATCATTCTTGTTGTCATTCTTTGCAAATGTGTTCATTCTTTTAACAATTTGTTGCTCATCATCGACCTGTTTTGATCCTTTTTTTGGCATGCTCGTTGGTGTCACACAGCCTTTTCTACTCGTTATGGTGACACACACAGCACAGGCTTTATTTGCTAACTCAACCCAACCAACCTAACCTGGGGGTTGGTCAGGTTAGGTCAAGGGTTGGTTTGGTTAGGTTAGGTTAAGAGTCAAGTTAGGGGCTCAAGGCTAAGTTGGGTTTGGATCGGTTTGGTCAGGTAAGGGGGTTAGGTTTTAGAGTAAGGTCGGAACGAGTGGAATACCGTTTTTTATTCCTTCTGTAAATTGCCTCAGACAGGAGGGTCACTTTGGGATCTAAACGTTCTTGGTTTTCCAGTGACGGGGTCACTTCGCACTTCGCTGCTGACCAAACATTCGACTTGCGCTTTGCTTTTTTGCCTTCCGGCCATGGCAGTTTGTGAGTGTACGGACTGGGACCATTAACAAAAAACGGATTTTGTGTGAGCCTGGTGTGAGCCTGGTGGAAAATTCGCTGTGTTGGACTTCTCTAAACTTGATGTCATCTTGGATCGAGAAACTTCACCAAATCCCCGAGAATCCGTTTTGTCATGATTTTTGTTCATATTGAACACTTGATTGCAGTCTGCAGAGATTCCATTGCACTCCTGCCTATTTTTCTGGGGTCTCTGTTGCGTTGTGTTCTTTCTTGGTGATTGATTTATCAACGCCGACTGTCGGCGTTGTTCAGAAAAACCCAAGACCGAAGGTTTAAAATCGAGTCAGTGCAGAAACCAGACATATAAATCAATCACCAGAAAGAACACGGCCAACATGTTCTGAAGACCCAGGGTTCTGCAGCAATTCACATCACTGCTGCAACATCATGTTTTTATTCTTCTAGCAAACTTTGATATTGATAGATGTATTACCATTCCCTCGTGACATCCCAGCAACAACATCACACTACCCACAGGGTTTGGTAGCTGCATGACCAGTGCTGGACCCACACTGTCCAAGTTCCACTGCCATGAGCACCGCCAACTGTCAAGGCTTTAAGACTGATGGCCCAGTCTTTTCGGCGCACAAAATATCAAAAAGATAGACAACTTTACAGCAGACGACGTAAAGTTGTCTGTCTTTTTGTTGACCGGCATTTGTCGGACAGCGCTCTTGCCGCGTGACTGACACAAGGCAAACCATTCCCCCGTTGTGGTGCACTGAAAAGGGGAAGTTCTCATCTTTATTTCATTTTATTCACTTTGTTGCATCTTTATTCCTTTCAAGTACCTATTTCTTTATGTCATCTTTTATTTCTTTTCTATTTTCTTCTTTTGAAAAAAAAAAGTTGCCTCTTTTGAAGTTGCTTTGCTTCCTTCCTTCATCCTTTTTCCTCTTTCTCTTTTCCTATTTTAGATAAATGGCGAATGTGAAGGTGAACAGTTGGACGAGCAACTGTGGTGAGGGATGTCTGACGAGCTCGGGAGATGACGCTGAATGGATGACGAAGGAGGTGTAATGACGATGCCTAGCCCGGGAGATGATTGATCTGACGCTGAGCAAATGATGAAGGATTTAGCCAAAATTCAAAGCTAAGTTTTTCTGTTTCGCTTTCATTCATTTTTGTCTTTAGGTTGGTAGGTAGGCCAGGCTTAAACTTATCTTAGTTTCCAGGGCAAGAGGAGCTTTGAACATGTTTGTGAAGGAGCAGTCTCGTTTGCATCTTTTGATGTTTTGTTGTGTGGTTCAAGTTTGAGTTGGGCTAGATAGTGGTTAGGTACTTCTATAATGTAGGTGTGTAATTTTGTGTTGCGCTGGGGTTTTGTGAGTGAGTGAAAGATGTTTTTTTCTTCAATTGTTTTGTCTTTTTAGTCGAAAGTAAATTTTAGGTTGTGGGTTTTTGCCGAAAAGAAGGCATCATACCTTACGTCTTGTCTTGTCTTGTCTTGTCTTTTTGAAACTTTGATATGCTTTTTTCATATTTTTTCGTTAAATTACTGTATATAGGATAATGAGCTCCTTGTCGACGAACGCAATGCTATGCGAAATGCAATCAGAAGTGCTTTCATTCACGGCTTTCCACACAACAGCCCATACAGGGGTCTCAATTTTGTGTTTGTAAAATTCATGTAGAGCAATTTCATTTAAAATTGTTGGAAGTATTGTCTGCATATTTATCACCCTGTTTTCGTTTCAAATTGCCGGAAGTATTGAACCTGCAAATGTTATTTTCTTCATCCTGTTTATTTACATTGGGAAATGCAGTCGTACTTCTAATCGCTTCATGAATCAATGCAGTCACCTTTTCCGGTGTAAATAGTGTGTCATATTGTGCAGTAAACCGGACAACTTCGAGGGAATTATCTGAGATAATTCCCACGAAGTTGTCCGGTATTATCTGTACCAGCTTATCGGACCATATTGATTCGCATCCAACAGTGGCTAGGATGGCATCCAAAATAAAATTGATCAATTAGGTCTATTTCCAGTTGTCCCATCCAAGAGTGAGGTTATGATTTTCGTTCTGGATTGATGCCTCGATAATTTTACACCGCTAGCGGCAGAGAGATTGTCAGGAATAAAGTTTCCTCCGGAGCAAATTTTATTCCTAACATCATCTCCCTGCCATAGTCCATAGTTATGCTTTCTCCTGATACCCACTCATGGAATTGGAAGCAATGTTTACGCGGAATACTTTTGATTTTGTTTTTTACTGGAACTGTGCAGTTGGGACATTGTGAAAATGAAAAAAAAATCCTGAATTGAGAGAGTTGAAACATCAAAAAATACTTTTCCAAAAAAAAAAAAAAAAACTAAAAAAAACCCGATCTGATAAACACACTGCAGAAGATGACTGAGCAGTTGAAAGTTTCAACCGCTCATGTTCGTCTCAAAATGCATGGTTTCAAGCTGAAAGATCTTTTTGGGTCCTGTTTCAAGGCGAGCATCGGCCAGAAAAAATGTTTTGAAACGTTGGCCTCAATGTAGGCTATTTCAGATCAATGTTTTTTGTTTTGTCTCATTTTCTTCAGTGGGTAGGAAAAGGTTTTTCAAAATTTGGTATGAATTGTCATTCTTCAAATTGAATGTTTTGCAAACATTGCCAAAGTTTTTCAAGAAAGGAGCCGCACAAGCATATCAAGAACCGTGGGTGGTCCACGGACCAACTAAACCATTCTTTTTTTTTTTTTGGCTTTTTGCCAAACATGCGTCGGCGTGTCCACTTTCGCCGGCTTACCCCAGCCAGTGTTCCCAGCAGACCACATACACTTGGCATGCCTTCGCAACCAAAAAGGATTTGTTTGGCGCAAAAGTCAAAGGCAGAGGTAAGCAGAGACAAACAGCAAAACGCGGGACGCTCAGTCTACCCGCGCATGCACGCGGCCCCTAGTAATCTATGATTTGAACGTTCAAAGCCAATGCTCCGGCTCCGACAGCCATCTCTCGCGAATTGCATCAAACTCGCCTTTTGACAAGAACTCCACAGATGGCGCGAACGATATTTCAAATTCGCTGATCGTCCCAGAGCATTGCCCCGCAATTTCATCTCCTGCGGGTTGCGTGCGGCTGCAGAGTGGACTTGTCCGGTCGCATTTGCATTGTTTTGTCTCGTTGGTTTGTGTCTCGTTGCTGGCAGTTGAACTTTGTTGCTTGGATTGGTGCTGTTTCCCGAGAATTTTGATTTTTCGAGGAATTCCAGCACACGAAAAGTTTCCAGAAAGTGTTGAAAATTCGAATATTTTGATTGGCTGAAATTCTGACGTCACCGTTCGACGAACAATGACGACGTCTCTCTCCATTTTGTCTGTGGCGTCTTGCTGCAGCAGCATCTGCTCCGTGCTTTTGCTGGCTTTTGCCATTGTTTGATGTGTTTTCGTCGTGGCACAATGACCCCGTGTTGCGGCGTTGATGTTTTATTCTGGAGCCGCAACAGGTGTGATGTGCTGAAGTTGTTGCACACAATGCCAAAATGCTCACAGAATGATTAAAAAATCAAATCGCCACTGTGCTGTGAAATTTCAACCAGAATATCCCAAAACTCGGGAAATGAAATGTGATGTTTCCGAGGCTCATTTTCGTCGAGATCTATTTCAATCGTTGTTCCATTTCAGTGCAGTTGTGGTGATGCAAGCTGGTGAAATGCCTGGTTTCTTGTGTGGTGCCGAAATAGCCCAGGTCGCACAAAATGCTCGATAACCTGGTTTTGATACCTCTCCGAAGCAGGTATCAGGTGGCCTGAAAAGTGCTTCAGAAATCTCCTGGAAGGCTGATATGTCGATCGTTGCTACGTTGTTTCATGCATATGCTGGTCAAGTTCTTCAAGCGTACACCGGTCGTGACAAGGATGAATCTTCAGCTCTGACGCTGACCCCTGTCAGGCAGTTGTTTAACAGTATGCCCTTATCGAAAACCCGGTCATTGCTATCAAATGTGAATGGTTCATGCTCAACATCACCTCCAAGTGCTATTTTGCCTTTTGAAAGTTCTCCAATATTCGGTCAGTTTCCAGCCAACAAGACCATGAAGGGGCAGTCGGCAATTGCTCCTGGCAATGTGTTGATTTTGGATAACCATGGCCTGATTCCTGTGACACAGTCCAATGGAATTGTGCGATATGGCCAGGAAAGCCCTCAATCGCAGACCGACGAATCAAATTACAGTTTACCTCAAATTCGGTCTGGTTGCTCGACAAATATGTCGAACAGCCCAACCCCTTCCACTAAGGCGAATGGTTGTTTGAACGGAGGAAGCCCAGTGTCCCTGAATAATGCGAACAGTGTGCATTCTGGATCATCTTCCAACCTCAGCAAATTCAAATGCGTTGTGGCAACTCCAGAGCAGGTTATGAAAGTGTACATGAACAAACTGACACCGTACGAGCATGTTGAAATTTATAATTATCCACAAATTTACTTCATCGGAGCCAATGCCAGGAAGAGGATTGCATATTCCGGAGCACCAAATAATTGTGGGTATGATGACGACCACGGTTCCTACATTCACATCACCCACGACCATGTTGCCTACAGGTATGAAGTCCTCAAGGTGATTGGAAAAGGAAGTTTCGGACAAGTTGTGAAAGCCTATGACCACAAAACTCATCAGCACGTTGCCTTGAAAATGGTTAGAAATGAGAAAAGATTTCACAGACAGGCACAAGAGGAGATAAGAATACTGGAGTTTTTGAGAAAGCAAGATTCTGACAACAACATCAACATCATCCACATGTATGATCATTTCATTTTTCGAAACCACATGTGCATTACCTTCGAGCTTCTTTCCATGAACCTGTACGAGCTGATCAAGAAAAACAAGTTCCAGGGGTTTAGTCTGCAGTTGGTGAGGAAATTTGCTCATTCGCTGCTTCAATGTCTGGATGCACTTCACAAGAACAAGATTATCCACTGCGACATGAAGCCTGAAAACGTTTTGCTCAAACAACAAGGAAGGAGTGGAATTAAGGTTTGTCTTCATTTTTATTTCCGCAAACATTAATTTGTTCCCAATTAGAAATTTCTAAATTGGGTGCGTCTGATTCGGAGTTTGCCCTTTAGGAAAGATTGAAATTGGGAACCTACCGTACCTAGTTGCCCACCCAGCTGCCTTTTGAATGGGATGGTACTTTCTGAAAACAAGAGTGCGTACCACAGGAAGATGCAGGTTGGTGTTTGACATACCTACAACCTAGGCAGGGTTGCTTGATTTAATCAAATGATTAAAATCATGAGATTTAATCGCATCACGCTAAAATCAAGGTGTCGGATTTAGCCTAAATCAAATGATTTAAAATCAAGGGGTCAGATTTAAATCAAATGGTTCAAAACATTTTATTTAGCCAAAATTAGGTTTTTTTGATTTTTTGCCTCTGATTCAAATCATCGATTTTTTATTTTTCTTTCATTTAAAATAAATTGTCAAAATGGTTTTGTGACATAACGAATTTATGAAATGCATGACAGTGTGCACAATGGTAAGCATTCTGAATGGTGGGTTGCGATCTTTTGTTTTGGCTCCTAATTTAAATGGTAAATGTTCATCGTGCCTTAAATGGAGCAATATTTGAATTGCAGCCAAAACGAAGATCAATGATGCCAAAATACCATATATCCCAGGTGGGTTCGTATCAGCTTAAAATGCTTGTGCTGTATTGGGGTGGGGAAACCTGCGAAACAGTGAGTGGGCTGTGCCTGCTTCTCTCCTTGCAAATTTTGATGAGAATTTGCATTTATCCTTGACAACCCATTTTTATTTTTTGCATTTTTTTTGCATTTTTTTGCATTTTGCACATTTTTTTTTTGCATTTTGCACATTTTTTTTTGCATTTATCCTTGAGAATTACGAATTCGGGTTTTGCATTGGTATTCCGCAATTTTTGTCACCAAAAAGTGTCGCTCCCGCCGGAATTAATAATTTTTGCAAGGATTTTCGAAAAACGGAAAAAGCAGAAATGCATGCATTTCCCGTGCCAACCAAGCCAGATTTCTGCTGTGTCAATAAAATCACTCATATTTTGATGTTTTCAACCAATAAAAACACTTTTGCACAAAAAAACTGGCCAAAACACACGCAAACCACTGAAAACCGCACCAAAATTGAGCAAAAACTGGAGAAAACAGGAAATTTCAATAGGACGCCATTTCTAAACGAATGCAGCAAATCGAGTGAAACAAGCGTCTGCAAAATCGCGCGTCCTTCGCTTTTCGAAAATTCAAATTTCGGCAAATTTCGCAGAAGTCGCGCGATCGTGCAAAAAGGTGCCTTCAACAGGAACAAAAGACAAAAACCCGGGAAATTTGAAAATTGCGCCAATTTAAAATGGTTGGACCGATTTTGGTGGAATAAACGTCTGCTAGATCGCTGCTTATTCCTCTTTCCGACTATGAAATTTTAGCCGACGCGATTCGCCGCATTTGCGGCAATAAACCCATTTGAATACATGGTATTCCCGCACGTACGGTGCACGGACTTCGGCAAATCGCCACAGCTTTAAACATGCGTACACCGTACGGCAGTCGGATATCAGTTGCAGTTTTTGAGCGCGTAAGGTGTACGGGCGCCGGTCTTGACCGGATAAGATCTGAAATCGACAAAAGAATAAAAGCAGGAATTTGTGAAATAGGCCTATATCTGCCTGCTACCCACATTAGGTACCTAATAATGAAAAATGTGGGCGACTGACTTTGCCTCACATCGGTCACCCTTCCCCAGCCAGAGTTGTATGGGGCTTCCGAGGGGATGGTCCAGCATTTCAGCAGTCTACCTTGGAATGATTCCTACCTTTGTGCAGATGACATTGCACTAAGTAGGCTACCTACGATCAATATGAGATTGAAAATGTTGCAAACTGTCGGTTCTGCAATGAGATTGAAAATGTTGCCAACTGTTGGTTCTGCAGCTGTTGTCCAATGTTCCGCACTTCCATCTGCCGGCTCCAGCGTTATGTTGAGTTGCACAATTCCCGCAGTCAGTTCCTCATCTGTGATCTTGAGTTCCGCACTTCCAACTGTCGGTTCTGCACTTCCAACTGTTGGTTCCACTGCTTTCCAGATGTTCCACCCTTCCAAATGTCAATTCCGCACCTGTAATACTGAGTTCCGCACTTCCAAATATCGGTTCTGCACCTGTTTCCAAATGTTCCTCACTTCCAACTGTTGATTCCATACCTGTTTCCAGATGTTTAGCACTTGGAACTGTTGCTTCCGCACCTGTAGGTAATCTTCAGTTCTGCACTTCCAAGTTCCACTGTCGGTAATGGTGGTCATGCACCCGGCACCTGTAATCTTGATTTCCGCACTTACCTGCAGCTGCCTGTTCCGCACCTGTTTCCAGATGTTCCACACTTGCAACTGTCGGTCCCTACCACACCTATATTCTTGATTTCCGCATTTACAGCTCTGGGTTCCACACCTGTTTCCGTACCTATGTTCTGCACTTATTACTGTCTGTTCCGTACCCGTATTCTTGATTTCCGCACTTCCAAATGTCGATTCCACACCTGTTTCCGGATGTTTTGCACTTCCAACTGTCGATTCCGCACCTGTTTCCAGGTGTTCCACACTTGCAACTGTCGGTACCTTCCACACCTATAATCTTGATTTCCGCATTTACAGCTCTGGGTTCTGTACCTGTTTCCATACCTATGTTCTGCACTTATTGCTGTCGGTTCCGTTCCTGTAATCTTGATTTCCGCACTTCCAAATGTCGATTCCACACCTGTTTCCAGATATTTTGCTCTTCCAACTGTCGATTCCGCACCTGTTTCCAGATGTTCCACACTTGCAACTGTAGGTTTCGCAATTCCAACCATTTCTTGTGAAATCGTGTTGGTTGACCCTGAAAGATCAGCGATCCTCAGTTCCGCGTTTTACCCACCAGATTGGTAGACAGGAATTAGGAACCCAGGTTACCTGGGTTCTTAATTTCCTAGGTGCCTACCTTCCCTTGCTTTCAGCTTAAACAGCATTGTGTTTAATCGACTTGTCTGCCCAATTGTGGACCCAATGGGACACCGGCCCAATTGCCTTGGCATCTCTTGAAAGCTTTCACCTGCTTGGTTGGGCTTGTGCCCTATAAATTCCAATTTATTCCGAAGCAAGTACCAATGTTTCATAGCAAGAGTTTTTGAGAGCAAAATGCCAATTCTTTTTTTTCCCACCTGCCGAAACTAGTCATATGGTGCGATCCATGAGTACCTATGGACCTATGCAATTGGTAACAGCACACAAAAGAGACCAAAGAAGAAATGCTTCGAGAAAATGAGTCAACTAAGCTCATACCTAGTGATCCATGCATCAGTCGGTAGGTACCTAGGTAGGTATTCACAATGACCACATGATGATTAGAGGAGAAGGTACCTCTCCAATTGAGATGCAGATGCCAGATTGGTAGGCAGGTGTTGACCGAAGTTGGCTGAGCCAAAAATGCATGGCGTCAGGCAGGAGGAAGAACCTGTTTCCAGAAAAAATCACAAGCCACTTAGGTACATAAATTATAATTCACGATAGAGAACACCAACCAACCTAGGCAGGAGTGCGTGCATAGCAATGGCCAGGTTATTGCCAGGAGGTTGAAAGAGAAAAACAAAATGATTGAATGACAATGGCGACCAGTTGACAAACATGTTGCAGCTTTGCAGTTGCAAGCAATGGGAGGAGATTTACCCACTGACCATCATCTTTGAACATTTTGTGTTCGCCCCTCAACATTTCTTTTTTTGGTCTGCCCTGTCTGAATTTTGTACTTCGCATTCTTGGTCACTGAACACCCCTAAGCGATCGTTTACTTCACTTTTGGGAAAATGGCCCTGAAATGGTTTCAGGCATTGCATCCCTGCTGATGCTATGTTGACGGTTTTTCTGCACACCGACTCACCCTTGGATCTTTTTGTTTTCTGGCCTCGTTCATGGCCTCTTCACATCGGCGATGAGGGGTTGAGCCACTTTTTGCTGACCCCGACAGTTATAGACAGTTAGGTTTGCAAAAAGTCGGAATTAAGAGAGCAATGCTCCAGGATGGCACGTGACCAAGACCAAAACTGATTGACCAGGACAGAATTCTGACTGGGGAGCAAAAAAGCCCATATCTGCTCTTCGTGAGACTGAAAAAGTGAAGACACCAAGAGGGTGTCGGAGAGCAAAAAGCTCTACTGGACCATCTGGGAGCAGGCTCGAAATTTTCATCTCCAAGGTTTGAAATGACTTTTTGCAGTCCTATTGACCGTCGTTCCGACTTCCGAGTTCTTCATTGCTTCTACCTGGAACCCAATTATTGTGACTTGCTACATCCTGGAGCCTCTGCAACATAACAAAAACCGACTGTTGTCGGTTTTTCAGTTTATGTCAACATGGCACTGTGAATTCTTTTGATCTACAAAAGTGATGTGTTTGTGACCTATTAAGAAACTAATGTACCTACACGGTGTTACAGCGATATATCGACAAACTGATGGCTGGTACCAATGTTTCCCCACGTCCATACAAATCAAACTTGTGCAGTGACAAATTGTGCACCGACCCCCATTCCCAAGACAAGTGCCCCAAAATTTGTTCCAAAGGCAAAGGGGGCCCAGGGGGTTGAACTCTGTGTCATTTCCTGGATATATGGAGCCATGTCCAAGAAGTACCTGGGTACCTACCTGCTCAAAATGAGCTTTGCACGAAGGTAGTTCGTAAATTAAAATCCAGAAGTACCTAGCCCCAGGCAGTTGGAACTTAGCACACACCTTGAACCATCTCTGTCGTCGTGTTGCAGAGTGGCGCAATCTCCAAATCACCTGCCTTTTCACCGTCGACGACAACAGCCTTTCTTGACCAAACAAACAGTCAGTCATTGGTCGCCCTGATCAAGTGGGTTGGGCTTTGAAAGTGGCTCCAAGACAGATCTCCATTATCACAAATCAAATGAACTCTGGTCACACCGGGTATTAGTCTAGTCTCAGTGTGGCAACTTTGTGTGTGGCAGCCGGACTGGGCACTGTGTGAATGGTCATAGTAATGGAAATGAAGAAACCCTCAGGTTATCATTTCTCAGCATTTTTCTCAATTTCTCGGCATGTCATCTTGGAAAAATTGGTCCTTGTTCTGGGCAGTCGGTTGTCGTCACTCGCGTTGACATTCCAAAAGACTAAGCATATCATCCTGCTTTCTGGAGGGATAACCCAAATTTCCCTGGGGATGGTGATCATGTGCCTATACTTTTCTTGCCGACCTCTCTGGAGTCTGGCTTCCACGTTAAAATGCATTCAGACCTTGTCCATAATAACAAGTGGCACAGGGCATTCATCGACAACAACTTGCAGCAGGTGACAACAAACTGACTGTTAGGACAGGAGGAGACTCTCCCCATCGAGAGCATGAGGAATCTGATTTTGAGGTCACAGGAAAGTGCCACGATGCAAGATGTCTACTTTATGAGATGAATCAAGGTGTGTGCTCCAGTTTCGGACTGCTTAGCCCCATGAGAACTTCCCCAGGATCTTTAGTTTTTGAACTACCTGCCTACCTACTTCAAATTCAACCATTACCTACCTATTTGAAAATGTGCAATTTTGAACTGTTAGGTAGGCCTATATAAATCACGTTTTTCCCCCAAAAGAACGTGTGGGAATAATTCCAATTATTGGTCATTCTAAAATAACAGAGTAAGCAACCAAAATTCTGGCCATTATATAAGGGTTCCTATTGGTCAGGATGTTCAAACATGACCCTTTTCCCAGCATTACATACTGGCTTTGAACGACAAAAATGTTGATGGTGTGCCAAAGTTGTTTCAGGTATTGTCCTCCGCCTTTCAATAACCATGTTCTGTGCAACAACTGTAGTCGATTTTGTCTCCAACATTGGCCAGCGTACGAATATTTCAAGTTATACCTGTTAATTCGGTTTTCACTTCTTTGATGATTTTCAATTGGAAATTTCGGCAACTGTTTCAAGAAGCTGTTGGAGGCATCAAATGGGTGAATTACGGTGTCCAAAAGCCGTTCCAATGGGATGTGGGTTTATATTCAATGAAACTGTTAAAGTGCGATCCATCCGTTTTGGCATTCGTAGAGGTGTTCGAAGTCTCCATACAGATTGAGCTTATCTTGGGATTTTCCCATTCACCCCCTTTCTGTTCGAAGTTCGGCGTTGTCGGGGGCCGGGTCGAGACTTGATTCAATGTTCCGAGGAAAACATGGTTGGAGAATCTGGGACCGGGTGGACTTGTCCCGCAATAAATGGTGAGGGTTTAGGTCCAAGAAGGCCCCTGCGTCGCGATGGTATGACCGAGCCCAGCATTTTCACATCACGTCTCAACCTCATTGCGTATTTCCAGAAGTTTTTTGACGAGGTAATGGCATTTCCGGGGATTCTCGGTATCCTTGCCTTGGTTACCCCGATTGAAAATGGGGTCCTTACCACAAGCCTTTGCATCACTATCTCTCTTCAAGCACTCCAATTCTGCTGGATTTCGATGCACGGGCAGGCCCAGGGTTGCAAAAATTCGGGAGCACGGGAGCAATGCTCCAGGGACAGATGAGAGCCAGAGCCGACCGGATCGAAATGGGCTGGTGAGCAAAAATTCGATTTTCGAATGACCAGGCTCAAAAAATCCATTCTCCAGGCCTCCCAACGACTTTTTGCAACCCTGGGCAGGCCTCTCAAGATGCCTCCTCTGTGTCATCATCATCATCATGGGCACATGGCAAAAACCAAAGTGTTACATTATTCAAAGGTATTTTACAAAACCCCACCAAAATGATTCCGGATGACTTTCATATTCGGTCATGGCTGTACGTGACAGCACCTCACCACAAAACGAAAATGGTGGAATGCACTCTGAGGTGAATGTTGATCGTGGTATGGCCTGAAGACAAGTAAAAGTATTTCGAACCATCATTTGGCGCAGAAAAAATGAGTGCCTTTTTCGGGTTGCAGATTTTGTGGTGTGGCCCATTATTTTATCAGAAACGTCTGTCAATTTCTCATCGTAATGACTTCTGTATCATTTTTTCAATCAGTTAACTATCTGCAATGAATAATTATTAAAAAAAAAAATCACCCATGTAATTAAAAAATTCGGCTTTGGAGGACTCTTCGTGTGTTCGACCTCGTTTCTTGGGCTCCAATTCGTCAAACTCCCCTGGAAATTCCAGATTGCAGCAAATTCTTAGCCTACTCAACAATGGTAAATCTTGTCTTGGCCTAAATTCGAAAAAAGGAAGGAAAGAAGAGAAGGGAGAAAGGAGAGAAGTTGATTTTGTTCCATTTCCATTCACCCCCATTTTTCCGATGGGATAGAAAATGAAAGTGGGCCTCAAACATAGTTCACACCACAAGCGTTAAATGTGATAGTTCACACCAAATTTCTCAAAGCATGGATTTTGTAGTGTAGACAGGACAATTTATTTGCGTGACAGGTAATGGTTGCAGCCAGGAAAACGGCCTGAAAAAGAGGTGGGAACCCAAAATTTCTGTGTGGGAGCAGGATTTTTGATTTTTTTTAGCCAGAGCATTTTCCCCAACGACTGGAATCTGCTGAAAAATGAAGTTTAGTGATTGTCTCGGAGCATCATTCAGTGCTCTGAATCTTATCAGAATCCCTATTCTCATGATCATATGTAGGTACGTGTCTTATCAAAATTGCATGGATTGCTGTTGCTGTTAGTTGATGAACCTCTGTACGCTTCTTCATCCATCTCGATGAATCGGAATGTTCTTAATGTCTTCAAAATCATGTTGGGGATGGCCTTAGTCACCAGTACACCAATTTGAAATTGTGTCGCTTTGGTTCTGTATTTTGGAGTCATTCCACTCTTGTCATATTGCTCATGCCTTCTTTGGCGCCATCAAGTCACTGACGAAAAAGTGGTCAATGTGAAATTTCCAATGTCAATGGAAGGTATCAGGGAACATGAGTGGTGTGAATAGAGGTGGTGGCTTCAGTTGGAACCTACACCTTAGGGCATATTGCAATACAAAGTTGTTAGGTACTGGCAGATCTGAATTTGCTGCCAAATCATCCCAAAGAGGAGAAGTCGAAATTATTGCACTGAACTTGGGACATATGCGATTCCTAAGATTGCATCCTATTTGCTCTGGAGTTGGTTGTCATGACATGTATCCTAAACTGTGAAATCCTCTCATGCCAAACTGAAGAATCCTTTTCTGGCATGATCAGGTCAAAGTTTGGTTTACCTATTTGTTATCAATCAAGATCCGCATTATAGCTCTTGTTTGTATTTCCGGCTCAGCACGTATCAACAACGACGAGGGTATTGCAGTAGGTACCATCTGTGCTTTTTTGGGAAGGTGGGCCCAATCTCCTCAAGCCCCGACAAAAAAAGACCATGGAATACACCTTCCAACTCAAATTTCGATGAGTCTTTCTCCTGAATGAAGAAGATGGCAAACCCAGCTGTACATTTTTGGTGACGCTGTATTTTGATTTGCTTTCTGGTACTTGAAAGTTTTGTACCTGATGTTTTCTGTCCGGATTTAGTTTCGAGCTGACGTCCTGTGAAAGGACAGTTTTGTGATCCAGCGGAATTGTGCATGTGAATAACGTCAAACCATCTGAGGGGGTAAAGTAGGCAAACTAGGGTAGATAAAAAATTCGGTTCAAAACTTCGTCAAAATTTTTTTGGCGAGGTTAAGTTAATCCCAATGGGGGGCAGCCGCCCGAGGGTTTGGGGGCGGCCGCCCCCCATTGGGATTCCAAGGGGCAGGGCCATTTTGGGGTGGAGCTCCCAAAAGCTAAAAAATCGGGTTCCTAAAAACACTCCCTGGGTGGCGAGGAAGACATTTTTACTTAGAGCACTGATTGTGGGTCTGTCGGCAGACCTATCACAGACCTTTTGCATAAAAGTGCCATAGGGGTGTATCCGCAGACCCTTTTTAACCAAAACTCTAAGGGGAGTCCTTTGGTCAAAAGTTAGGAGAGCAACCCGTTGGCAGGGGGCACATCTCTGTCCTGAATGTGCGGCAGGAATGGACTCATATTGCTTCTGTCCTCGCATCATCTGAAGAATAGCTTGCTGACTGCTGACTCTGTTGACTTGTGTGTGCCTTGAAGCCTGACGTACTGCGAAGGAAGAATGGTATTGTTACTCGGTTGACTTGTATGTACCTTGTGGCCTGCCATCCTGTGTAGAAAATGATTTCTCACTCACAAGCTTGTAGCACATATGTGAAGAACCGTTTCGTTACTCGCTTCACTTATCTGCACTACCATGTGGCCTGAATCCTGTGCGGAAGAGTTTTGTTACTCACGTGCTTGCGATCTCACATAATGTGAAGAACAGTTTTGTTACTCGCTTGACTTCTGTGTACTGCCTTGTGCCCTGACATCCTACGTGGAACAGTTTTGTTACTGACATGCTTGTTACCTCATATCGTGTGAGGAACAGTTTTGTAACTGACATGCTTGTTACCTCATGTCGTGTGAGGAACAGTTTTGTTACTGGCATGCTTGTTACCTTATATCGTGTGAGGAACATTTTTGTTACTGACATGCTTGTTACCTCATGTCGTGTGAGGAACAGTTTTGTTACTGACATGCTTGTTACCTTGTATCGTGTGAGGAACAGTTTTGTTACTGATGCTTGTTCCTCATGTCGTGTGAGGAACAGTTTTGTTACTGACTGACAAGCTTGTTCCTCATGTCGTTCGAGGAGCAGTTTTGTTACTGACATGAGTGTTCCTCATGTCGTGCGAGGAACAGTTTTGTTACTGACATGCTTGTTACCTCATGTCGCGTAAGGAACCATTTTGTCACTGACTTGCTTGTTACCTCATGTCGTGTGAGGAACAGTTTTGTTACTGACATGCTTGTTAACTTATATCGTGTGAGGAACAGTTTTGTATATCGGGTGACTTGTCTGTATTTTGTGGTGTGAAATTCTCTGGCGAACAGTTTTCTCATATGCTTATGACCTCACATCATGTGAAGTATGGTTTTGTTAATTGGTTGACTTGCATGTATCTCGATGCGTGACATCCTGTGTGGAACAGTTTTGTTACTCACATGCTTATGTCATATCATGTGAAGAACGTTTTTGTTACTCGGTTGACTTGTAAGCACTACGGACGTCTTTGTGGCCTAACATTCTGTGTGGAAGAGTACTGTAACTCACATGCTTGTGATCCACATCATGTGAAGAACGGTTTCGTCACTCGCTTGACTTGAACGTAACATGTTGAGGCGTGGCATCGTGTGTAGAATAGTTTTGCAACTCACATGCTAGTTACTTCACATCATGTAAAGAACGGTTTTGTTACTCGGTTGACTTGTACATAGCACCTTGTGACATGAATAGTTTTGCGACTCACATGCTTGTTACTTCACATCATGTGAAGAACGGTTTTGTTACTCGGTTCACATGTATGTACCTTGTGCTGTGAAATCTTGTGCAGAACAGTTTTGTTACTCACGTGCTTGTGATCTCACATCATTGGAAGTACGGTTCCACTCGGTTGACTTGTACCTATGTAACTTGTTTCCTGATCCTGTGCAGAACAGTTTTGTTGCTCACAACCCAGGGTTGTGACCTCATATCATGGAAGAACGGTTTTGCTTATTCGGTTGACTTGTAGGTAGGTACCTATGTAACTTGTGGGCTGATTCGGTGCAGAACAGTTTTGTTCCTCACAAAATGTGAAGAGCGGTTGCTTGCCTACTGATTGACTTGCACTTGTGTAACTTGCGGCCTGATCCTGTGCAGAAAAGGTTTGTTGCTCCCAAGCTTGTGACCTCACATCATGTGAAGTACACTTGATTGACTTCTACCTATGTACCTAACTTGTCGCCTGTTTCCGTGCAGAACAGTTTTGTTGCTCATAAAGCAGACTGTGACTTCACATAATGTGTAGTACGGTTTTGCTTACCTACTGATAGACTTGCACCTATGTAACTTTGGCCTGATCCTGTGCAGCACAGTTTTGTTACTCAGAAGCTTGTGACCTCACATCATGTGAAGAACGGTATTGTTGTTTGGTTGATTTGTGTGCACTTGCCTTGTGGACTGACATCCTGTGCTGAACACTTTTGTGACTCATTGAACTTGTACAATGCAACTTTTGTGACTTGGTTGTCTTCTGTGTGCCTTGTTGCCTAGTGGACATCCTGTGTAGAACAGCAGTAATATCACTGAGTTGTGTGGGCTTGATGTGTAGCGGCGAGACATCATCTGAAGAAGAATTTTGTGACTCCGTTGACTTGTATTTGTGTGTGGTCTGACATCGTCATGTGCACTGTGCAGGACATCTCGGTTGACTTGTGTGAATCTTGTGATCTTGTATCCTCTGAAGATTTACAATTTGCTTGAGCTGTTTGTGTCTTGTGTCCTGACATCCTCCAACGTACAACCTGTAATCTTCTATCATCTAAGAGCAGATTTACAACTTGTTTGAGCTGTTTTTATCTTGTGTCCTGACATCCTCCAATGACAACATTGCGATCTTGTACCTATCCTCTGAAGAGCAGATTTACAACTTGTTTGAGCTGTTTTTGTCTTGTGTCCTGACATCCTCCAACGACAACCTTGTAATCTTCTATCATCTAAGAGCAGATTTACAACTTGTTTGAGCTGTTTTATGTCTGGTGTCCTGACATCCTCCAACGTACAACCTTGTAATCTTCTATCATCTAAGAGCAGATTTACAACTTGTTTGAGCTGTTTTATGTCTTTGTGTCCTGACATCCTCCAACGTCCAACCTTGTAATCTTCTATCATCTAAGAGCAGATTTACAACTTGTTTGAGCTGTTTTATGTCTTGTGTCCTGACATCCTCCAACGTACAACCTTGTAATCTTCTATCATCTAAGAGCAGATTTACAACTTGTTTGAGCTGTTTTTGTCTTGTGTCCTGACATCCTCCAACGTACAACCTTGTAATCTTCTATCATCTAAGAGCAGATTTACAACTTGTTTGAGCTGTTTTATGTCTTGTGTCCTGACATCCTCCAACGTACAACCTTGTAATCTTCTATCATCTAAGAGCAGATTTACAACTTGTTTGAGCTGTTTTTGTCTTGTGTCCTGACATCCTCCAACGACAACCTTGTGATCTTGTATCCTCTGAAGAGCAGATTTACAACTTGTTTGAGCTGTTTATGTCTTCCAACTACAACCTTGTGATATTGTATCCTCTGAAGAGCAGATTTACAACTTGTTTGAGCTGTTTATGTCTTCCAACTACAACCTTGTGATCTTGTATCCTCTGAAGAGCAGATTTACAACTTGTTTGAGCTGTTTATGTCTTCCAACGACAACCTTGTGATCTTGTATCCTCTGGAGAGCAGATTTACAACTTGTTTGAGCTGTTTATGTCTTGTGTTCTGACATCCTGCAACGACAACCTTGTGATCTTGTATCCTCTGGAGAGCAGATTTACAACTTGTTTGAGCTGTTTATGTCTTGTGTTCTGACATCCTGCAACGACAACCATGTGATCTTGTATCCTCTGAATAGCAGATTTACAACTTGTTTGAGCTGTTTATGTCTTGTGTCCTGACATCCTCCAACGACAACCTTGTGATCTTTTGTCCTCAGGAGAGCAGATTTACAACTTGTTTGAGCTGTTTATGTCTTGTGTCCTGACATCCTCCAACGACAACCTTGTGATCTTTTATCATCTAAGAGCAGATTTACAACTTGTTTTTGAGCTGTTTATGTCTTGTGTCCTGGCATCCTCCAACGACAACCTTGTGATCTTGTATCCTCAGGAGAGCAGATTTACAACTTGTTTGAGCTGTTTATGTCTTGTGTTCTGACATCCTCCAGGAGACCCGGGCGGAGAATAAATTGATTGATCAATTCTGTTTGAGCAGTGTTCGACCTAAAATTCTGAAAAAGTCAAATAGTCTTGACTGAAACGATAATAATCTTCAATGCAAGGACAACCTTGTGGTCTTGTGTCCTCTGAAGAGCAGATTTACAACTTGTTTTTGAGCTGTTTGTGTCTTGTGTCCTGACATCCTCCAACGTACAGCACAGAAGAACACAATGTTCATCTTGATTATTGTCTTTGTCTGCTACCTGTCCCGTGCGTGTGGCTTGGCAGAACGTTGTTGTTTGGGCTGCAACAATGTACCTTGTGCCCTGACTTGGGATCGTTTCGTGGCTCGAAATTACGTTGCCATGTGACTGACATTCCAGGCAGAACAGTTTGCGACTTGGTTGGGTTACTGCCTGACTTCCTGTTCAGAACATCGTTTTTTCTTTCGCTCGGATTGATCTTATTCGAATTGAGAGCTGTGGACAGTCAGTCCATCCATTATGCGTCATTAGGTCTCAGACTGAAAGCAGATGCGCCCATTTTCGTTTTCAGCTGTGTCCCACATTGCTGGGTCTTGTTTTGAGGGGAGTTCGTTACCCCCGTTTGAGCCTAATCAATGCGCAAGTAAATGTATTCAAAGCTAACGCGGGTTTGCATTTCCGCATTCGCATCTGGGCCAATCGTATCTTCGAAGCACGTGCGCTCCATTTTGGCGGGCGGCTGTTTTTGCCTTCATTTGCATCCACTTGATTTCGTTCTCACTGGATTATGTGGTGTCTGTCGTTGCTTCGATTCAACTCATTACACAATCTTCCCTGTGCTCGGACAGAATCAGGCTGGATTGTCCTGGCCACGAATTCCCACTGACATGTCCCGATTCCCGAACTGGTGGGAAAATTCATGGATGTACGGTCGAGTCGCATGGAAATGGGCTTTACGTTACAAGCAACATCAAAAGTGGAATTTGGGGGTTGTTGACGAGCCTGCCGGTGGATAAATAAATAGGGTAACCGTTCGGAATACCTGCCGAAATTGGACTGGACGAGTTGTTACCATTGCTCTGTAATAAATTAAAGCTAACTAAACCTAACCTGACCAAACCCAACCTAACCTATCCCAACACACCAATTCTAACCTATCCTATCCTACCAACATCGTCCACGTCTTCCTGTCCTATTTTGGCTCCTTGAGCGTCTGGAAAACTCGTCCAGTTCAGCTTTTTTCAGATGTCGGCAGGAATTCCGAACTGCAACCGTTTTATCTTGGGATTGGTTGTGTTGCCACCGTATATTTATTTTTTCTCCTTTTCCTCCAAGGCGAAACCTTTACACCACGCATGAGCATGATATTCTGCCTTATTTTCTGCCGATTTTCCTTTTTTCCATGTTGTCAAAATATGGACACTTTCCAAAAAATTTCCGTCTTTTTCTGGCTCGGAAAACAAATCTCTCGTGGTCAGTTATGAAACGAAATCCTTCATTTTCGCCCACAGACGTGAAAACAGATTCATTTAACTTGAAGGGAGTCCGAAATTTTCTGTCACGACGAGATGACATATCCTCTCTTTTCGGCTGTCTCTCGGCCTATCTTTTGATGACAAAACCTGCTTTCATGGGATTGAATCCCTCCGCCCTTGTGGTGCTTGACATTCGTCCATGGAACAAATGCCCTCTGGGGAGAACGAGTGTCTTTTCGGCACTTTACATGCATGGAACATGGATACCTATCTTGCTTGAAAAATCGGAAATCGTGGGGGATGGCAAAGCGGTGGTTTTGTGAAGTGGAACGTGGACTGGAGGATGGAATGACCTTGTGCAAGTTGTTTTGCTGTCTGTCCACCGTCTGCATCCCACAGAGAATCCTAGCGCAATGTTTGGGTTGGGATAAAATCTTCGATTTCGTGGCTCCCATGCATGTTTAAAGTTCCTTTTTTGTTTGTTCTCTCATCAATCCAGCTATCGAATTACATTGCGGTTTTGGCATCATTTGCGGTTTCAAACCGTTTCCGCTTTTCATTTCTCATGCAGTTTCTCCTCGAATAAAAAAAATGTGGCCTTCATGTTTGTTGGCGTTCCATCTGCTGGAAAATAATGGAAGAGAGGGAGAGAGACCCATTTTGCCTATTATTTCACGTTTAGTTTCAATTCTGTTTTGAAGGTCTTCTTGCGATGACGAGTCCTGATTCAGCTGCCAAAAGTTGAAGGCGACCGTCGAAGATTTGCTTTAAATGCTTGTCGCAGAGTCGATTCACCTTTCGCACAGAGGAGTTAAAAATTTTCTTTTTCACTTCCGCTGTCCACATGTTTCGTTCTCATGGGCAGGCAGGAGAATGCGGTTCGAGGCATCAACAGGAACTCCAAATTTTGACCCAAATGGACCACCCGAAATTGCAAACATTTGGTAAAAAATCAGCTACTGGTCGATTCGTCCGAGAAAATTGAATTCGCGATGTTTCTTTGAACTCCATGTACTTCAAGAAGAGTGACTGCATCAGAGTGTCGACCACTTTTTCTTGTGTACCCAAATGAGTTGTGACTGGGATGGGCTTTCCCTGGAATATCTTGCCCATGGCATAAAGTCCGGCGATTTCTGCCTGCGGGCCCCCATCCTTGTTGACATGGCATGATTGGCATCCGATGAAAAGAAGGGACACATTCCAGAAATCAGATCGGTTTTGATTTCGAGAACCAGGGGCACAACGGTGGGCGACACGAATATCCCGCTCTGTGTTTTCGATGATGCATGGATGATGCTCGAATATTTGAGCAACGCTGATCTGAACCAAATAATGTCAATCTTTCGAACGTTGAGGACAAGGCAATTTATATGTTTAACTTACCTTGCGTTGAGGATATTTTACTTCCCAAATCAACCAAAAGGGAGGGAGCTGCTGGGTCCATTCTCTGATGCCCGTTTCATTTGAAGAAAATTTCTCGCTTTTGGAAGTTCCTCGACACTGCCGCCTAGACACAACGATACTCCCTTCAACATGAAAGGCAAGAGTCCCCAAAGGGTGCATTTGGTCATCACTTTTCTTTGGAGAAGGTCAAAGGGTCCGGTTTACCAAAATGTCTTTTTGTGGATTTTTGTCGAAACAACTTTGATGAACTGAAATGGGTGGTGCGAACCAGAATTACAAAACATGAAACCATGCGTGGTTGGTTTCCCATGTGCTGTGGGCCCACCTGCGGCCTGCCCGGGAGGGCAGAGAAGTGCTGAAACTTGGTTCCTGCTAAGGTTCTGTTGCATCTTTCCCACTGATATCTCGCAAGCGTCTCGCAAGTGTTTTTTGACAATTCAGCTCCTCTTTTGGGGCTTGCGTGTTTCGTTTCATGCACGCACCAAAGCCCTTGAGCGCGATGGATGGGCACAGGTATTTTTGTTCCGATAATGATCCGTTACCTGTGTGTGTCTGCAAACAAGGAAAGTTTGCCTTGAATGTCGACTTTCTGTGCATGCATTGGCAGCTCGCTTTTCTCATTTTCCAAGCTCGCAAAGCAGGGTGATCCAATGAACTTGCCCCAAAACATCGTCAAAATATGATGGTGCTTTGAACTGAACTGATGGACAGAACTTCGGTGTCCTGAAATGGTTCGAGCTGCCCTGTAACACATTGAGAAACCGACCTGTGCTGAAAAATGCACTTGCAGGGGAATTGGTCCAGCAGAGCACTGCGGGTTGAGTTGCGATTTGAAATTTCAAAAAAAAAAAATGCGACTTGAGAGGCGCATTTTTTGATACACCCTTCAGTCGTGCGGTTGTGGATGTGCTTGATTTTGTTCCGATTGTTGAACTTACTCCACTTCTCTGTCTCTCTCTTCCTTTTCGTATTTGGCACACCTGTTTTTTACAGGCATGCCTCAGCTCATCCGCTCCGCCATAACAACAATCCAAACCAAAGGAAGACCTGCGGACTGCGGAACATTGGTTCGTGTCCAGAAACGCCCGTCATTGAAAACGATTCTTCTTTTTATTTCGAATTACAGCGTCATGAATCGTCCATTGTTTTTTTGCAGTTGTTTTATTTTTGTGTTTCCTTCACTGAGAAGTCACTGGTCTCTGCCCACTTGGGTTGCTGACCTAACAAGGTGAAGTGCGATGCCTTGAGAGCAGGCAGGAGAAACTGGAGACACACTCACCAGAGAAGAGAGAAGTCTTCGAAATCGTTGGAAGTAAAAGCCCATTGCCAGAAAGAAGGCTTTGACATCAGGTGAAAAGCACACGCCCCGAACGAACTGAGTTCGGGAGCGACAAGGTTACCAATTTCACGGACACCAACAGCTGTATTTACAAGACAGAGGGTATAAAAATCGAAAAAAAAACGCCGCTTATTTCTTTGGTATTCGATGGTGACGAAAGGAAAACCACGTCCGGGAAATTGGGTGACCATGTTCTCCAAATGTGTTCAACGATTCGGAACTGTTGCCGACCATGCGAGGCACGAGATGCTTCTTAACGGGAACATGCATGGACCATGCATGGACATCCGACCAATTGATCCCGTTACGAAGCGTCGTTTTTTTTTTAAACAAAACGCCAAAATTACACAATCAAAATGTCGAATTTTTTGTTGTTTCGCTACCTCTGTCAAGGAAGTGATGGAAACCCTTGGAGATGGATTTTTGGTTCATCCCCAATTCGTCTAATACCCAATTCGACTAAAACCTTTTTCCTCTAAAATTGCCTTTTTCCTGAGTTATCCATCTGCCCCGATTCCACCAGATAAAACTGCTGAAGGGGAACGAAGCTTTTTGCTTCGCTAAAACTGAACTTTTCCTCTCTTTGTAAACCTAACCTGGCCTAACTTAACCAAACCTAACCTCCTAACCTAAAGTAACCTATAACCCAATCTAACCTAACCCAACGTAACGTCTGGTTCAGTTCCTATAAACCAGGCAACACCATATGGAGCAAGTCCGCTCAATTGCAAATTTCAAAAAATCCTGCCCAGCGCAATTCAAAAATGACCCTGCCCGGCGCAATTCGTCTGAAATTTATTTTAGACGAATCGGGTATAAGACGAATCGGGGTGACACGGGATTTTTGAACTGCATGGGGCTGGAATAAATTTTGGGTTGATTGTGAATTTGATTCTCCTGTCGTGTTGAAGTGGATTGTCCACTCTTGTGGGCTTGGCCGATGCGTATCGTCCTCACCCCGTAAAATGCGAATATTGTATTGTGTCGGCCAGACTTGAGAAAATGTCAATGGATGAGGAGCCGCGATTTTCAAGAGAAGAAACGATCAGATCACAAACAGCTCTTGTCCAGTTCACATGACACTCATGATTGTATCATCTGCAGGCAATTTGCAATTGAATTGATTTGTTTGTTGCTCACTTCACGAAAGATGAATTATTGAGCAGTTCTTCGAGTGTTGGCCTGAGAATTTGTGAAAATTGGGCTTTAGAATGCTGTTTTCGCTTACCTCATCGATTCAAGATTCAATTCTGCCTCCATAGATGAATAATGTCGCCGTTTTCGGGGTTAGTTTGACCCTGCGGATGAA
>JASGXE010009187.1:0-27555 GCA_030068105.1 Sinentomon sp. SZTP_YWyxl
TGGCAAGGCCCGCAAAGCAAACACGGACAAGTGGAAGACGCGTGTCAGCACAAAACAGAAAATGAACCGTTCAAAATCCAGCAGGACCAACACAACATTGAACAAACCCGACGCAGGTAAAAACAGCTGATCGGAAGTTTCCATGGCAACCGTGATTTGGTCAAGCGTCACCCGATCACAAATGATTGCAAACCCAGATAAAGGCAGACGCACTTTTCCGAATCAAAATACAGTGAACAGCGTCTTGCTTGCGTTGAAGAACTCGCTTCACAACAATGAAAGCCTGCCTGCAGCAGCACGCAAAGAGAACGAGCGCAGCAGCGAAAAAGAGAAGACGAACGTTTTCGTGTGTGCAGCGTAGAACCAAACAGCAAAAAACGCCGTGGAACGGGTCAAGGTCATGCGGCAGCAGACAACCAGCAGCAGACAATCGAGGAAAGCACAGCTGCGTTTGATCGCAGTGATGATAAAACCAGACGAGCAACTCCGAAAACACACAACCACAGGCAGGGTTTTCAAAATGCGGCAATCCTGTCGGGAAGAAGAAAACGTAAATTGGCAAAACGGAGGTGAACACTTCAGTTTTGATTTTTTATGGCACATGCTTTGAGCTAAATTATTGATTTGATTTGATGTTTTGAAAAATGATTTGAAACAGTTTTGTTCCATGAAATGGAACCGCTATACCTACAAAAAGCAACTAAAAAGATGCACAAACATTTTTTCTGACCCCACCCAGTCCGTCCTCACAAAACGCCAGAACTGAAAAGCACTGAAGGAAAAAGAACAAAACGCAAGTCGAATGTTTGGCCAGGAAAGCAACCCGCCTTGTCACGGAAAAACCAAGAATGTTGGAACACCAAAAAGTGAACCGTCGGAGATAAAATTAACAACAAGCTGGAATGAAGGAAAATTCTCCAATGAACCAAGTCGATGATGAAGCAAGAATTGTTGAGAACGAACCAATTTGCAGAATTGACCAGAAGGAGATCCAATCCATTCTGTTCATTTTTTTTACTGCCGCCATTCCGTCTCACCAAAAAATGTCGTGCTTCAAAAAAACTCTCGAATGCGCCACTTTCGGCGGGTGATTCGAAGGGTTTGCAGAAAACAAGATGGCCGCCGCGGAGAGCGATCAGAAATCAGAAGGACACCCAGGTTCGGTTTTGGTTGGACACCCAGACAGAGACAGAAGGACACCCAGACCCAGGTTAGGACAGGCTGTGTTGGGTTAGGAAAGGTTAGGCCCGGTTTGGTTTGGTTGATTTTGGCTGCATATCAATTCGAGCCTCAACACTTTTTAGACCTCCCGAAAATTAGACGTTATTCCGGCAGGCAACCCACAAATTTTGTCAATATTTGGCGGAAAAGCCAAGATGGCTGCTCAGAGCCCTCAAGCCGTGGTTCCTGAAAACCGGACAGCCGGACAGGACTGCCGGACAGCCAGACCGGACCGACCCAGCCGGGTAGGTTAGGGATGGTCTATCCTAACCTAATCTAGCCTAACCTAACCCGTCTGGGTCGGTCCGGATGTCCAGTTTTCAGGGACCACCCCTCAAGCACCTGGGAAGTGGAAATGTCGCACCTGTATTTTCATATTCTGGCGGCCTTTCGGCTTTCTTCAGCTTGAGTTTTCACCACGAGGTTTTTGGCCTTCTTCTCCTCGAAGTCAGTCTCATTCTTGGAAGGTTCCAAAAGTCAACGTCAGGGCAAGGCCCTCAATCGGATGGCATAATGAGTGGTGGGAATAAACAGCATCATTGAGGAGGGCCACTTGTGGTCGCAGACCACCGAAGGGTGAAGAGAGGTCTGTGGGCAGTTCCACCGGGGTTCAAATGAGTAGAGCGCTGGCTGAGGTTTGGGGGACAGCGTCACCCAAAAGCTGCATGGCTTCCATGACTCATAATTTTGATGGGAGCTTGAGTGTTGAAAACTTTTTTGGGATGGCATTCAGTTTTGTACATCTCAGGCTTATTTTGAAAGGAACAACTACCTGCCAATAACAAGATATGTGGTGTTGGACATCCTGGGCTTGCCATCTAGGGTGGTCCCTGAAAACCGGACAGCCGGACAGGACTGCTGGAACGCCGGGCCGACCAGGACGGGTTAGGTTTGGTTAGGTTAGGTTGGGATAGACTATCCTAACCTAATCTAACCTGACCCGTCCGGGTCAGTCCGGAGGTCCTGTCCGGCTGTCCGGTTTTCAGGGACCACCCCATCTAGGTGATGAGGGGTGTGCGATTCCATGTCGATTCTATTCCAATTCCGAGATATTTCGATTCCATTTCTCGATTCCGATTACCGGGGCCATCTCGATTCCAATTCCGGGGCTAACTCGATTCCGGAAATCGATTCCGATTCCTACCCACAACTCATCAAAGAAGCAATAGGCCCTACCTGGTTTTTTTTTATTAGAAAATAAAGCAAAATCCCAGTTTAACAATTATTGCTCAATTTGAAATTTTCAACAAGGTCAACTTGAAAGTAAACAATTAATAGACAATTTTATGGCAAGTGACTGACCAAAAGAATTAAACCAGTTCCAAAACTCACGATTGTGTTGCCCGACGCATAATCCACTTGTCCAAGGATCATCAACGTAAGCACCGTCGCATTTGAAAGTTCATTGGTGACCAGCAGTTGAATTCAATAGCAGAACCATAACATTGGTCCATTAAAACACACCAATTATAGAAAAACGTCCGAATTATGTGTCATATTCCCTAGATAAATTTGTGGTGTTGCGCCTCACAACACAACAATAAGTTTGGAATAGAAAAAAAGAAAGCAAAATATCAGTTAGCTGGCAGCACAAATTGTTATTTAATGAGACAAAACAAGCTGAAGTCAATGGGGAAATAATCCAATCCCAAAAAGTAGTTTCACTGTTCACAGAAACAAGCTGCGATCTAGGTTGAGAACGTGTGACAGTTTCACACTGCACGACCTATACCAGGAGAAATTGCACCAATTGACGAAGAAGTTTGGGCACGTCTTGCTGATGAGATGGATCCTGCTTGGCAAAGCTTCTGGTTGGGTTGTATTAGACTTTCATAACAGCTAGGGAAAACACAGTGGGCTGCACCAAAGGAGTCCAGCAAGCAACACATACAAATTAGGCCCGACTACCAGTCCTCACAGGCATATCGATAAGCAGACGGGAAATAGGTAGCTGCAAGGTTCACGGGACAATCTAAAATGCGGACGCGGACCAATGGGAGATATAACGGTTTGTGGAACAAGTGAATTATGCGGAGCCACAGGTTAGGGTTAGGTGGGGTTGAGTTAGGTTTGATTGGGTTGGGTTAGATTAGATTAGGGAGGTTTGGTTTCTAGGCTTCGGGGTTTAGATTCGCACTGCAGCCTTCAGTTCGCAAATTCCGCGTTTTAGAAGGACCCAAAGTTGACTCATGTGGTTCATCTGGGTGGCATTGAATTTTTTGCTCCACACGAATGACATTGAAAGCATAATTGCAAAAAGAATCATCTCACATAAACCTGGTGTGGTGTCCAGGGTTGTTCGTTTAAAACATTCCGTTTAAAACAATCCATTTTAAACATGTTTTAAACAACCACGACTTGTTTAAAACAGTTTGTTTAAAACAAAATTGTGTTTTAAACATGTTTAAAACAACCGCAACTTGTTTGAAATGTTTTGTTTAAAACAATCTACAAAAACAAAAAAATGCTGTTTGCTTATTTACTCAATTTTCAACGTTTTTCTGATATTGTTGTCAATAAAACCATTATTGTTGCCTTTTCAAAAGTACCTACTATTGTCACTAAATTATTGCAAAATCAGCCTCGACAGCTTTTGGAACATGTTTAAAACATGTTTAAAACACGTTTTAAACAATTGGAAAAAATAGATGAAAAGAAAACGTTTAAAACAAAAAAAAACATGTTTTAAACCTTTAACCAGTTGACGGGAACTCTGGGATTTTGCCCATTTATTTTTCTTTCCGTTGACTGGAATTCTGGGAAAAAGCAGGATTTTTTCTTTGGAAGACGCAGGTAGACAAATGGCATAATTTTCGTCAAAGGACTGTCCATGTTTATCCTTGAGGGTAAATTGTGAGTATAGGATTGATGCAACAGCAAGTGAGTTGTAGGTACTTGGACATTTTTATGAACCTGTGGGAAAAGGACCAGCGCACAATGGGAATGGGGCCATCCTTTGATTTTCATTATTCCCGGCACATCCCAGAGGCCCATAAAAAATGAGGAATATTATTGAGCAGGTACCTAGCCAATCTTTTTGAAAAAGGAAAGAGGGACGAGCAGCATAGGTTTGTGTTGTGAAGGTCAGGGAACGGTTGCACGGGAGAAGGGAAGGGAAGGTGGTAAGAGCATTTATTGGGAGATAAGAAAAAGGCAGAATCGCCTTACGAAATAGATTGGAGAAGTGCAGTCTGTGCCGATCCAGCCCAGCAGAATGCGGAACACAACGCTCTTTGTTGTATAATTACTGTGGATTCCCTGCGAATAAAAACTTCAAAAAGACGGTGTGGGTGCACCAAATTGGAACACGTTAGCAACAGATGTCAGTGAACACAACGAGGAAAATTTTCATTGCTAAAAAGTCGCTATTCGCAAAAGACACGCAGATTTCTCTTCACCATTGGCTGAAGAGACTGCAGCGGGAAAATATTTTCATGGCAAAACTTTTGTTCCCCGGTAAAGTGATTGCCATAAGCCCTCGAATTGCTCGCATTTGTAGATTTGCATTCATTGTTTCGCAGCAGCAATTCGCACTATTCTGCTGAACAATGTATCACATCCTATCTTACAGCCTTCATGATAATACAACATAAAGAGCAATATGCATTAGACCTACTCTATAGATAGGCAACACCCAGTTGGAATCTTCTTTCCGGGGGTGTTGCACCTCTCGTCAAGGCGGATAAAAGCACTGCGTTCTCTCCATCATAAAGGAGCAAATTTTATTTGCGTTTTGTCTTGAATTCAGGTACCTCTTCTCTTTTGGGATTTTTACGCATTTTATGACTTCCTTTGGATAGCAGTGGCGTCTCCTGCCTTTGCCTCATTGAATTTTGATATGAATTATTGCGGTTGCTAAGTGAAAGGAAGGTCATGTTCTCGCTGACGAACCATGCAGAGTGCCGCGCCTGTCTTGGATGAACATATTCTTCTGCATGCAGCGTGTCCAAGCATATCATTTGTCAACACACAATAAGTTGAGTGCTGTTATTCCATGTTTGTAGGCAGTTTCTACCTGCTTTGAATATTGGCTCCCCTGCAACTTCTACAATGGGGTGTCTGAGAATTCCTGCCCACTGCCCGGTGACATGTTAGTTGTTCTGTTGTTTTCACCTAGGTATGCCTTGAATGATGCATTGCGCAAAATCTGGTTTGTGAACTGATATCCAGGGTTCAATTCCGATGTGTTTTTCACCTATCATGGTGGACGTCATTGCAAACCAATAATAGCCAAATGGGGAATTTGTCTGAATACAACCATCTTCAACGGGATGAATTCAAATAGTAGCAGCATCTTGGAACACCCTGTATTCGATTTGCTTGCAGTGAAAAACATCTGGGAATTGGTGATCTCATTCTTTTTCTGGTGAGGGAGATAAGGCTGCCACCAATAACGCGTCAATAAATTTTGGAGCTTTGCATTGAGAGGCAAATTATTTTATTTTTCGAAGTTATAACAGATCCTATTGGGGGTGTTGACCGCAAGGAGGGTGAGGGCAGGGTAAAGGAGGACACATTGTTGGCATTTGTCAATTGGGTTTCTATACCTGCTCAGAGAGTGGAATAGTGAACAGGAAATCAGAAGTCCGGACAAAAAATACCAATGCAGAATTTTGGTTCTGAAGTGTGACCAAAACAAAATTAGGTACAACATGGTTTTTGGTCGGGCCTGACAACAGCCATTATTTTGAATGGTCATAAATATATACCTGCAACCTCGGCTAAACACACAGCAAGCCCTTTGCGCAAATCTTATGTTGAAATATATTGGTACAGTCAGGAGTAAAAAATATGTCCGATGGCTACCCTTTCCTTCGGAATTGAATAAAAAAAAACTGACTTTTTGAGGGTAGTTCAGTTTCTAAAACATTCCCGTTGACTGGTTAAACGTTTTTTTATGTTTTTTTTAAAAAAAAAAACATGTTTTTTTCCAACCCTGGTGGTGTCATTGTAAATTTCACTGGAAATGGCCGCAATAGCAGTGGATTAAAAAATAAATAAAATACGAGAAAACTACCAACCAGGTAAACTTTACGGATGAAGTACAGGTGAATGAATCTGGGGTGCCTCGGGTTTATTTCCAATTTGGATCATTGTGATGTATGCTTGGCTGTGCGTCCGAAGCTGATTTTGCTTTTATTTAATTTGATCAATTCATAAAGTTTCCGCAACATTTTGTGGTTGCTCATATACCCAAGGTATTTGAGCAACCACATTATTTTCATTGATTTGGTGAAGGCCTTTGACAAAGTGGCCATCCCAACCCTTTTATCTAAGCTTGCTCATCTACAGATATCTGAAAACTTATTCATGTGGCTCTCCAACTTCATCTCTGAGTGAAATTTTCAAGTTCTCGTGTGCAATGCATTGTCTGATTCCCTTCCATTGACGAGTGGCATACCACAGGGATCAGTCTGTGGCCCGCTTCTCTTTCTCATCTATATGAATGACCTGACAGCAAATATCACTTGCAATGTCAGATTGTTTGCCGATGACATTGCACTTTATAGGGTCATAAAATCCCCAAATGACTCTGTGGACCTCCAGCATGACCTCAACAGCATTTCAAATTGGTGTGCAACTAATTCCATGAGTGTCAATGTTTCAAAGACCTCTGTCATGTCCTTCACCACATCCACTCATCCAATAATATTTGATTATCATATTGGCTCAGCAATCCTTTCACGTCCAGATAATATAAAATATCTTTGTGTACTTTTCAACTCGACTCTTAACTGGGGTCCACATATTGCACAAATTGTCAAACGAGCATCGGATCAATTGAAGTTCCTCATCAGGCACTATTCCCATGCTTCTCAAAGAGTCAAATTGATACTCTATTTCTCGACTGTCCGCTCTGTTCTGGAATATTCTACAACAACCTGGGACCCCCATCTGCAGTGCCATATCAATGCTATCGAGGCAGTTCAACGAAGAGCAGTGAGATTCGTGTCTGGCAATTTCTCCTTCAACAGCAGTGTCTCTCTTCTCAGAGATGAGCTTGGATGGGATACCCTTGCTCTGCGGAGGCAACTTCATGGCATATCCATCTTTAGGAAATGTGTCCTTCGAGAGGGTGGCTGGGCTGACCTTGGTGATGTCCTTTCACCCAACATTGGGTATACCAGAGCCGGTGATCTGGTATCTTTTACTCCATCCCTACTTCGAAAAAATGTTGACAGGTTTTCTTTTCTGAACCGCTACACCTTTTTATGGAATCGTCTGAAGATTTCAACTGATTTGATGAGTTTATCACATGACGCACTGCAATAAGGCCTAGACTCTTGACCACTCTGTCATCAGGAAACTAAGTGTTCACCATTCAGGTCTAGGTTGGCATTTTAAGTATCTACCAACCAACCTTTCAAGATTTCATGCATCTTGAGTCGCTTTAAATACCCCGCTCTTTTTTCAGCTCCACAATCTTTCTTTATCTTAGGCATTTGGATCTGCTCTGAGACGGTACTGACCCTCGTTTCCCGACAACCCTACTCCAGGTAGGGGTCATCCTTAAATGTGGTTTGGGAGGGGGGAAGGTACCACCATCCTGGAGTGGGTCCACGGATTCCACGTGGTTGCTGCCATCTGTCAAAAATTTACCTTTAAAATGTCAGATTCAGTTGCATTTCCTCCTTTTCTTCATCCCGCCTTCTCCTCCAGTTGAGTTCACAAATAGCACTAGCAGGGTTGCCACTGGCTTGGCCTCATTGCTGAGTTCCTCGTTTCAGTGCGATTTCACCTTGAAACAGAGGGGTACTGAGGGTGGACAATGTAGTGTGACCTGGCTGGTGGTAATTCATAGTCAATTTGTGTCCCATTAGGTAATTTGCCCAGATAGGTAATCTTTTGCAATTCATTGCTACATTTTTTTTCCTTCTGCTTTTTTGGATCTGTTTTGTGCCAGCTCCTTTTTCCCCCAAAGTGGCAATCATAGGGTTAGGCAGGTGTGTTTTTCTTCCACCCCATTGTTGACATGTGTACCTACCTATGTTGGTTCATGATTTTTTGCAGTGTTCCTTATGAATTCTTCTCTTTTCTTTTCCAATGTTCATGGTACGCGAATTTTGCCTATATGTACCATGCATACTTTGACTGAATAAATTTGGCACCTCATTGATTGCCTACTGGCTGTTGCCATCATCTATGGTCAATTTTGCGACTGAATTTCCTGCTGCTCAACTTCTCCAATCGGGTTCGTTTTCAACAATTCTTGCTTGGTTTGCTGGCTACTCTTTTTTTTTCATTCCCCATTGTTGTTGTTTTTGTCTCCGACGAGGTCATTTCGTTGTCCAAATGTTTTTTGTTTTCCTGCGACGGGGTCGCTTTTCTGGCCAAACGTTCGACTTGTGCTTTGCCTTTTCACCTTCACTGCCATGGATTTGGCGTTTTGTGACTACGAACTGGGGGGGGGGGCAGTAAAAAAAAAGGTTTTGGCATGGATGAATTTCATCCACTTCAGCCAAGGAGGATCTGTGTCACAAATCCAGGCATTTCCGCTCTGCTCTGGGTGTTTGATGTTTCACTGCAGTGCATGCAATGCACAAGAATGCTTTGCAGTTTTGGACATCTTCTGTTCCATGCTCGGCGACACTAGCCTGTTAGATAGATGGGTACCCAAGTGCCATCTCAGTCATGAAATAACAGCAGAAGCTTTTCAAAAGTATCTTTGCTCACATGATGCAAATTAAACCGTTCACGCATGAAACCCGTGAGGTCTATTGCTCTGCAGAAAATATGAAAACAGAATGGCCGACATCATAAAGGTGATTTGGCTCATATCATATTTTGTATGCGAGACATGTGTCAAAAGTTTCGTGGACAAACTGAGGCTGATTTTCGACGTGACTTTCCATAACAATTAGGATTGTTTTGCAGTAATATTTAAGGATTTGAAGGATCACTAGAGCTTCAACAGTAAAGTCAGGCTTCAAGAACACCAGAAAAACAGGGGGACGCAGAGAAATTGAAATTCCTCTCCAGTGCAGAAGAAGGAAGGTATGTGGAAAAGGACACGGGATGAAATGTGTAATTAGCAGACATCATGGAAATCCATTTTAATGGCATGGCATTTGAGTGTTCTTAAAACCGGTCAAGCCCGAAATTTCGAATTTGGGTTTTACAATGGTATTCCGCAATTTTCGGCACCAAAAAGTGTCACTCCTGCCGGAATTAATAATTTTTGCAAGGATTTTCGAAAAACGGAAAAAGCAGAAATGCATGCATTTCCCGCTCAACCAAGCCAGATTTCTGCTCTCGGTCATTAAAAGCATCCATATTTTCATGTTTTCAACCAATAAAAACCTTTCGCACAAAAAAAAACTGGCCAAAACACCCACAAACCACTGAAAACCCACCAAAATTGAGCAAAAACTGGAAAAAATGGGAAATTTCAACACGACGCCATTTCAAAACGAATGCAGCAAATCACGTGAAATAAGCGTCTGCTAAACCGCGCGTCTTTCAACTTTCCGAAAATTCAAATTTCGGCGGGCGGCAGATGTCGCGCGACGTGTAAAAAGGCGCCAACAACAGGAACTGAAGACAAAAACGCGGGAAATTTGAAAATTGCGCCAATTGAAAACGGTTGGACCGATTTTGGTGGAATAAACGTCTGCTAGATCGCTGTTTATTCCTCTTTCCGACTGTGAAAATGTCAGACGACGCGATTCGCCGCATTTGCGGCGATAAACCCATTTAATTACATGGGAATTGAGCGCGTACGGCGTACGGCAGTCGGCAAATCGCAACAACTTTTTATGTGCGTACGCCGTACGGCAATCGGAGCTGTCCGTAGCACTTTGTGGCGCGTACGGCGTACGGCAATCGGGCTTGACCGGTTAACCATTATCATCTTTGAACCATCAGAAGGTAAATTACCTATTTCATTCAGAAATCCGGCCATACAGATATGAATTTGCAAAAAGCCTTCCAATTTCCAACAATTTCAAATGCATCGCAGAATTCATACTGGAGAAAGGCCCTGTGAATGCGACTTGTCACAAAGCTTTTCTGAACATTTCGAACAGCATCATAATGAAGCGATGGGTCATTTACAACAATTCAGAATTTGAAAGACTGCTCTTTGGAGATTTGTCAAATTATCAATGATTGACTGAGATTTGTTTGTATGATCATTATTGCAATGATTTTTCTGTGCGGCTGACTCTATCGATCTTCTATCAATTCTTTTTATTTATTTATTTGTTAGGTAACTTTTTTTTTGAAACACCCAAACCTGAAGCCTTTCAGATTTCCATTTTTTGAAATGCTTCATCTTCACTGCCTTTCGAACTGCAACTCAAGCTCTTCCTCTGCTTAGTCCCATGTTGTCCCTTTTCACTTTTGTGCTGCCTGCCTCTAGTCGAGCTCTGCCTTCGCTGTCATAATTTTACTTTTGTTTGACTTTTCCTGCCAAGAACAAACTACATACGTACCAAGAATGCGGAATATGTGATTGCTGATTGAAATTTGAAAATCCTTTCCCGTATTTGCTGCTGTCGATTAGAGATTTTTAATACCCAGTCCATATGATGAATAATTGATGATGTACAAAGGAAACTGCAGAATGAGCAAATGATGGTGGTTGACCGGCAGGTGGGCAGCCTGCTTATTGCTGAAATTTTTAAAACGCTTATCAACCAGGAGTGTGTGTGGGCCCAAAGGCATGTTTTATTTCGTTCATGTGCCTATACAGGGTGTCCAAAAAGTCACGCACCAATGGACAGTGGCTGTCTGATGATCGTGGTGTCGTCCTAATTCTGTGAGGCTTATCGTTCCTCCTCTCCCTTTTCCTTCGTTTTGGCTGCTGAATAGCAGGTTTAGTGCACAAGGATCGCATAGTACCAGCGATCGAAAACGGTCTGGACAATGAAAGGTTGGATGACGTGAGGTTCCAGCAAGATGAAGCTCCAGCCACTACCATCGTGAAGCAAGGCCTTCTTGGACCTCACCGATGGATAGGCTGATGTGGATTAGCTGAGTGGCCAGCCCGTTCACCAGTTTTATTCCCATGCACTCGATTTTTCCTGTGAGGACATCTGTAATGCATACCCGGCCCCAATCACCGAACTTCAGAACAGAATATGGGATGAATGTGGAGCAATCACACAAGATACGCTCAATCATGTACCGTCTGATGCCTTCTAACAGTGACTCTACGAAGGTCAAGCACGAGACGGCTCGCACTTTGAACAGTGTCATTGAATAAACCCACAGCCCATTGGTGCGTGACTTTTTGGACACCCTGTATAATTTCCATTTGTTGATAATTTCGATTTCTAAAGTGGCAGGTACAAGGAATCTAGGGATCCTTTTTCTGGGATTCCTTAAAATTTTGACGTGGAAATCTGGACAGTGAATTGCGAGCTTTGGCATGGATAGCCGGTTCCTGGACACCTAAATTGATTGCTTTTTGGCATGGTTGGCATTTCCAGAAGGGGAAATTGATTTTTCCCAGGGCACTGGGAAAAACTAATAAAAACTCACAGGAAACATTTTTGAAGAGCCTCATCAATGGTTGCAAGATGTTGACTTGATGTTTTATCCAAATGTGAGTACTTACACACTACATTTCAGAGAGAAAACCTAGATAACCAGTCAACCAGGAATATAGTAAACAATGTTTCAACAATTAAGGATGTGGCAATTCTATCGATGCTGGATCTGCTGCTGAGTCATCTCTCAGCACTTTGTAAAGGAGGAGTGATTCCTCTGAAACGTGTGTGCAAGTCAGCATCGACGTGAGTGCTGATGCCTTGCAACCACTGGGAAACACTGTTGAAATCCTAAAAAAGCATCTGCCATTTGTTTCTTTACATTTACCAATTCATTGCTTTTTACGTTTTCTAATTCGTTGCTGTCCAGCAAGTTCCGCATCGATTGAGATAACAGTCTTTTCGGCCTACCCACTTCAGCTATGTCCAAAACAAAATCAGGAATAGATTTGGACAAGAAAAAGCATCAAAGCTGGTACCTACCTATTCTGTTATCACATCGAGAGGTGGGAATAAAGTTTCATAGCAAAACTATAAAACGAAGCTTGGCACAGGCAATAAGTGTTTTTATGAAAATAAACATGGCATTGCATTGTTAAGAACAGGCAGAAATACAAACTTAAATGAAAATGGCACTGTTTTTTATTTTGCGTAAAGACACGAGTTTTTCCCAGTGTGGGGTGGTAAAAACAGGTTTTTAGGTTCGGGGGGCGGGAGTGGGGGGGCCAAGGTCACGTACATCACATGAGCAAGACTCAGAACTCCCGTTCTGGCAATGGGACATTTTGAACTGCTGTCGTTTTTTGGAGATGGGGAAGTTCGCAGAATGGTGAAAAGTTGAACGTGTCCATTTTGCAGCTTTGTTTCTTGGGAGAATTGCTATTTGCTGCAAAACATGTTCCAGATTTGATTGCCAGTTCCATCTAGGATACGTGGCGGGTCCCAGGATCCTTTCGAAATTGTTGTTCTCATTTTTTTACGTCTGGAGTTCGTCTCTCGATCTGAAGATTATGTTTTTATTGCCGTTTTGATCAAAGTGACGGCAGGTTTGTTCCACAAAGTGGGCTCAACTTTGGTTGAGTTAATGCGGGGAGAATTTTATTTTCAGATGTTCTTTGTTGTGGTGTGGGATTCCCTTGGCTGGCTCACAGCTTCAGCCTTCAGCATTGGAAAAAGAAGGTGACTTGCGCATCTTCATTGCTACTGGGGAATTTCTCCACTAGGTACTGGGGAATTTCTGCCAACCCTGCCTTTTTGAATTGTTGTTGTTCTGAAATGGGAGGATAAGTTGCCTGGATACCGCACTAAATCCTAAGCACTGCTTGAATAACCTCTTGAAATCATATGCCTAGGCTACCTTGGTTAGTCTAGGTACGCTCCTTGGATATCCGATCCCTCCAATTGGCAAGAGCAATGATTGTGAATTATTGAACCCTTGTAGGTAATTTTATTGTACACATGACAAGGGGAAATCCCCTAATGTACAAGTTGAGTTACTCATTCATGCATCCAATTCCCAGCTACATTACAAGCACAACAAGTTTGCCATAAAAATCTGGTTGTCTGACCAGGTCAGACAACTTATCTGGCCAGGTGGAATGCAACCTTGGTTGTGCCAATTTCCATGATTGCTCAGCACAAAATTTTGTGACTTACTCCAAGTGCTTCAGCAGCTGTCACAGGCCATTCAGTGCAAATCCAGAACATGCACCTCTCCCAGACACACGCAATACGAGCATGAACTGAAGAACATAATTATTAAATTTGTACCTGAACTGTTTTTGAGTAGGCCTACTTCTGAACAGTGGGCGGCGATAGACTTAGGTAGGCCCTATATCAACTGCCGATGAACAACGAAACATTTATTATCACGCCAACCAACTCTTTTGCTTTTATACGCTGTTGGGGGAGTGGTTGCTATTATCCCACAAGCTACATGTGGTTATGACCACACACGTGGGAATACCAACCATCACTCTAACTACAGCTCAAAACCTATTCTCTTAAGAAGTCCCTTTTGGGATGAAACGGATCGGCCACCTTTCCAAGAAAACAATGAATGCTACCTACCTTGCTAGTTTTTCCCATTCTTGTGTGAAAAGTGAACAAAGTTATTGTGGCCATTTTTGATTTACCCCTATTTCCCCGATTATTGTTGCTAGGTACCCATTCACCCACATATGCTAGATGGTCTTGCGTGTCCTTCATCTTTTTTTCTTGTTTTGATAGCTGTAAACATTTTTAAGTTTTGCCGATTATCGAAGGATGCAGGTAGATTCTTGTGCAAGTGCCCGAGTGATGTTTTGAGGCAACTTTTGGTCTTTTCAAACAACATTCCTCTGCCTAAGTCATGGCTGAGCAGCTGGGAAAGGTGTTTAGTGCACCAGATTTCAACCCCGACAAATGTTAGTGGTCACCTCATTGCTATTTTTTTTTGTAATTTTTTTGAGTATCCTTACAGGGTGGGTCATGGCTGCTTTTTTTTCAAAAAAAAATTATGTCTTTATGTCTTGGTCCACCCCTTCACGCCAATTCTCGAAGGGGTGTTTTAGCACAGTCTAAATAGGTGACTGTATCCCTATTTCGAAGAATTTTGGTTTAAATTACAAGGTTGTCGTGCCTGCTCTTCTGGAATCCATGTGTGAAGGTTTCATCCCCACTTACTCCTCTATATTTCTTCCACGTAAGTAGGAGAATATTCAGAGGGGTAATTTTCTGTTGTAACCTTGCTGACATTGCTAAGTGTTCTCAAGTAGGCACAAATCTTGTGTGAAAAAATTACAAACTGGTGAGAAAATTTGGGTCCCACTGAGGGCTTTCTCTTTACCAGGATGCAAAAATGGTACTGGTTAGTTCGTAAATACTTCCGAATGGCTTGTCCTAACACATAGTTCTAGCAATAAAGTTGTGATGCCTGCTCCTATTCTGCTTGGAAAGGTTTCATCCCCCGCACCCCTCTGTTTTTTTCTATTGGGGTCATTTTCTATTCTACCTGCCTAACTTTCCTGATTGGTTAAACTTTATTGAAGACGACCATCTTTCTGCAGTGCAAAACCAGCATGGGGTTGTTCGCAATAACTCAAGAACGATTTGCTTTAGAACATTGATTCAAATTTGTAATGCCTGCTCCTCTGACTCCGTTTATGAAGGTTTCATCCACCCTACATCTGTCTGCTTTGCTCTGCAGGTTTCATCCCCTGCTTCCCTCCATGGGGGGTTTTGCTACTGTGACCTTATTGTCAGGTTAAATTCTGCAAAGTATTGCAAAATGTCAATCTCGTGCAAAAATGCCAACAACTTTACTGATGGATGCAAGTGCAAACCTCTCCTTTTCCGGGGTGCATAAAACACATAGTTAAAATAACAAGGGATAGTTCGTGGAATTTGATTTTACGGTTTTACATTTTGCAAAAACAGTTTTATATTTTGTTTAACATTTTCTCATTCCACTCAGATATGAAAGAATTGTCCCAGCATTGCGTTGGAGGTCACGAACTACAATTGCATCGTCAGAAGATTCAGGCTGTGGCCGATGAAACGAATTCCTTGCTGAAGAAAAATGTGTATCAGAACTATATGCAGTTTATTGATACAGCAAAGGAAATATCGTGTAAGCCTTCGAATTTATTACCTCTGTCAGCTGGCCTGGTTGCTTTGTTTTCTTCTCTCAATGTGTTGTTTAAATGCCTAAAGTGAAACTATGTACCTACCTACTCAACCCTCCCACCCACCCCGTACATGCTCCACAATTTTTTTTCAGGTTCGGTTTACTTGTGAAGGTGATTTGCTGTAAAAGGCTGTGTACGAAAGCTACAGGATTTTGTGAAATTGCAGTGACGTTACATTCTTGTCTTCAGAATTTTTTTACCTTCGTTGACCACAATTTGAGCATCACTAAAATGGGACTAACATTTGCAATTATTTCACTGGCATATTGAGGAATGAAAGGCGTGCAAGTTAAATACAATTTGGCATTACATGGACCGGGAACTCCCCAATGGCCTGCATCCTGCACCTCGGGCTTGAATTTCCTTGCCAAGATTCAGCTCAGGAATAATCTTTCGAACATTGGAGTTTGTCCATGAATATTCTTAATAATATTTGTCCATGAATATTCTTAATAATATTTCCACCAAATTCAAGAGTAATTTCAAGCATGATGTCTGCTTTGTGTTACCAGTTTTGGGCCACCTGTATGTGCTGTGGACAAAACTAAATTGCCTTTTTCTCACTGTCACTGCAATGTCTAATTTTTGAATAAACTATTTTGAGCCTGGCTTGGCAGTTATATGACTGAAATTTGGTGCAATATTGAGCAGTGCTGTGCTTGTAAAATGCCTGACTGTTACCTAATCGGTTGAAGTGGATACAAATCCGACTTGCACGGAAACAGCTGGGCCCACTGGCTACTATACGAAAACGACGCGAATAATGCTAACTTTGCTTGTTGATGACTCTACACGAATACAACAGTTGCTAACTTCACATGGATGTGCACCCTGGCATGACCTAATAATTCTGCCTACCACAACAGCATTGTTGTCGAATATGCTGGTTACTTTTGTGTGTAGACTAGACAAAGCCCATCTAGTCTGGAAATTAGGCATGCTATGTGTTTGGAACCTTAAGAACTGTCCCAAATGTGGTAATATTTCTTTCTGTGTGGATACGGCAGGTAGGTACCTATCTGTTAACATGAAGCAGGCTTTTTTATTTTTAATCCACTGAGGCCTATGGTTTGTTTTAAATAGGTAGGCTTTCTGGCTTTCCCTACCTTTGTTACAACCAATAGCCATGAGTGCAACTTCTGTATGCAAGCTCTCTACATTGAATATCTGCGTACATGTGCGTACATTCCAGTGTTACCTACCTACATGCCACTAAAAGTTGTTTTATTGGTAATGTAGGTAACTATGCTAAAAATGAAGGTGGGAATATTGTGTAGGTACCTAACTTTCTGTTCATTAATAATACAACTATCCTGATCATTTTTCAGTTCTAGAGGGAGAAATGTATCAGCTGGCTCATCTTCTCTCTGAGCAGAAAAACTTGCTGACCTCTCTACAGAATGCAACCATGTTTGCTGAAAAGCCCCTTTCTGGTGTTGAAGATGAGGATCTCTCTTCACTGCCGCCACTGCCCACTGAAGAAACCAGGCGGAAATCACTCGTTGGCTTGCTGCAGAAGATTGAGGGCTGTGAGGCTAGTTTTGAACTGATCTGTAATTTGTCTATTCTTCTCAGTGTGACAGGGTACCCGGAATTCCCCTGCCAGTGCCTGAGATTTTGCCTTATTCCTTGCTGTTATGTTGGCCTCGTCCATCGCAAAGAAAATGCACGTGAACTGAAAAAGCCCAACACACGGAAAATTATTATTTTAATATAATTCACACAAAAAATAAAATATAAAAAATTCATATAAAAAATTATAAATAAAATAATTCATAAAATTTAATTTAATAAATTATATATAATTTGTTATATTAGTCAGGGTTCCCAGTCGAACCTCCAAACTTGGAAATGTCTTGATTTCCAATGATGGACCTTGAATCTTGAAAAAGTCTCGAATTAAAAAATTTCTTTGAAGAAGGAATAGTGACTAACCGTCATTTTTATCCAATGTCCCTCCGATGCATGTTTTTTAAATTTCTGATATAACCTTTAAAAATCGTCGTCCAACAGCATTCACAGAACCTATTTTTGGTGGGTGGCTCTGGCCTTTGAGAAACTCACTGCCAGGCGCTGTGCTGGGCGTGTCACCCCAGACCCCACGTTTGTGGTCGAAGGCCACTGGGGTGCTCATGGACGTTGCCGAGCCAAAGGGCCTTAAGAATTTGGGTGCCTTTGAAAAAACAGGTCTGCCAAATCTTCAAAGATAGCAACTAATGTAAGTATAGATGGGGCCTAAAACATATTTGCACCTTCGTTCTTTTAACCCAGGGTCAAGAGAATACACTTTTGCCAGCTTTTCCTTGATTGCATAAAAAGTGGGGGTGCTCCGTACCCCATAGAGGGTCTTTCTTGATCTAGCTGAATAGGAAGTTTTTTTCACATCCAAATTTTGATTTTGCAAAAAAAAAGTGATGCAAATAATTGTTTGATCCCATCAGGCACCTGTCCACAATGGATCTGTTATGGAACAGTCTACCCATGAGATCGAACAGTGGGGAGCAGATTTTGGTTTGAAATGGTTTTGGTTTTTTTGTGCATGGAACGCTGCTCTTTTTCCGTACAGGTTGAGCATTAAACTAAAAGGCCAAGAATATTTGATCGGTTACTGTTCTCTCAATTATTTCCTGCGTGAAAAAGGAGAATGTGTTTTACTTCAATCGAACATTGGGGTGTCACCCTGTGCATGGGCCTGAACCACTTTTGCAAGTTTCCTAGATGTTGCATTCAGATAGGTAGATCTACTTTCAAATACCTACACAGGTATTTTGTTCCCTGGTCTCGGGGAAAAGTGCTTCGAAATAGCGCTAATCTGAGGCTACGGGTATAATTTTCTCCATTCACTTCAATGCTAAAAATTATTCCTGCAACCTCGGATTTCCAGAGCACTTCTCCCAAGGGTTGGAGTTTATTTGTCCCAATGTCAAACAACTTTGGTTTCATTTGGAATATCTTCATTTTTTATAATTTTGGAAATATACATAAACTGTATTTCCATTTTTATCCATACAGGATTTGATGAAGTCATCGAGTAGAAGTCTTGTTCACTCTGGAGAATTGATCGAATTAGATGTGCTGGACAACCACATTGTGCAACGTGTTCTTGGTGTTCTGATGACTGATGTGTTCATCATTGCATCGTACCTACCTGGGAGGTCAGTAGGTACTGTTTCTCCATGGTTCACACTCCTTGAAATGCTTGAAACTACTTGAATTGAAAAACCCCCCATTAAAGACCTTGAAAACTGATGCGAAGAAAAAAATTCAACATCGAATCCAAAGATGTAAAACAATGAGGATAAAAAGTATTGCATCCTTGGAAAATTCAAAAGTTTTGACAGAAAACCTGTTTCCAACGATTTGTCTGGATTCCAGGACACTGAAAGCATCAGCCCCTAACATCTTTCTGTTTAATTTCATCGGTCTTGGAGATTTCATACGCCAAGATTTCAACTTCCAACAAGTGTTAAATGTCATGGAGAATAATTTTACAACCGTGCTTGTACTTCGTTGATGCATCAGTTATTGATAACACCCGATTTTTTGCATTTTTACTAGAATGCAACAACCAAAATTTTCAGAAAGGCTGTCAAGAAGTGAGGAAATGTAAAGAGAGGCTGCATGAGGTTGTTGGTAAATTTGTGGTTTCGCCAGAAATAACTGGTGGTCTGGTGCATGAAATAAATTTTAAATCTTGGTTGGTATCTCGTGCACTGTTTTAGAGAAATCATTTTTCATTGTTTTCATTCACATTCCCGAAACCTTTTTATGCAAAGAGACAATCACAACAAAGTCCAGCACAGACCTTTTTTTGTGGGATAACGAAATAAAACATTGTGAAATGCAAATAAACTGGTGGAACACACGGCATGGCGATTGGAGAAGAGGCCATTGCAGGATTTTTCACTATTTTATTTCAAATCCTTCAAATTCAAAGAGGATAGATACAACTGGCACTGGGGGGAGGAGATTCTCCGCAAGAAATTGTCCCGATTTGGGCACCTTGTGGCTGATCTTAGAAATCCTCCTTGAGAATTAAAGCTGACATTTGAGTGCGAACTCTGAACGACATAGAAACTGTTAAAATTGTTAATTTTCATCACACATTAAAAGGAACAATTTATAGTGTTTTCACAAGTTTCTGTTATGCATTGGAGGTTGGTAGGAGCAAATTTTAAGGCAGACCAAATCCATCTTCCACATGGCTTGATCATCTGATTGAAATGACCAGGGAAGAACAAAATGCACACGTTTGGAAGCTGCCACAAACAGGGCACGTGGAACAATGACCAACCAGGCAATTATTAACGCATGGCACCACAAAGGAGAAACATAAGTAAATGATAACGTATCCAAAAGGCTGCCATCAAACAAAAGTCAAGCAGATCATTGGGCCCCCAGACTGCTGCTCCCAGACTGAATGATGATTGATGAGGATGTGCGGAAATGGTTGTCGATGCATTGGCCTGCCTTTATTTACGAAAGGTTAGCAGGCTGTTTGATACTTTGTTGTTTACTTTGTCATGCTCTTGCACATTTTCATGCCAGTAGCTCATCACAAGAAATGCACAGACTCGTACAATTTCCACCACAGTTTTTCCAGATTTCCATTTTTTATCATAGGCAGCAGAAAAATTTGCTTTTGCCTCAATTTTTTGTGGTGGGCAATCGACCCCTGCTCTCAGAAATGCTATCCCAGGGAGATAGGACCTGTGCTAACATGGGCAAAAAACCATCTTATGAGTTCCTGAATAATGGGCCTCAATGATGCGTTAAATTTACATGAAATCCTGGGGTGGTTCATCAGACCACCCCAATTTTTTGCAGAATCAAGCACTTGGAGAGAAGCGGTGTCCTCCTAGGCTGGGCATGAAATTGTAGCGTATTGTGACCCAAATCATTTCCAGTTATGTTAGAATCTTGCATTTTGTGGTCATTTGGACCACCCTTTAGACTGTTTGGGGTGCTCGAATTTCAGAAATCCAAGGGGTGGTCTGGTGGACCACACCAATGCTTTGCCACTAATCCACTGCATTGCCTACTTTGTTATTTGAGCAGCTATTGCTAAATTGATTGGTTGTTAGTCTGTGTAGGCCTAGGCAAATTTTTGCTCAAAGACAAGATTCACTTGTTGTGGTCCATCTGGACTTCTTGCAATTCTGAAGACGTCAGAAAGCTCATGCCTTAAATGATGACCGTGAGTTCTCAACATATCAGGCCGCATTAACATATCTCAACATGTCATTTGCTCATGTTTTTCCCAGCATATATGCCAAAGTTCAAATCTGAACTTCTGTTCCAAGTTTTGTCAAATTTTCAAAAAAATTCAAAAAATGATGAGTTCAGTGTCTTTCTCGTTCCTACTCTGAGCATTGAAAAGAACAGAGCAAGCAAGGCAAGCTCAAATTTATTTGTTCAAAAGTCAAATGTTTCCTAGATTCAATTTGACAATTTAAAACCAAAGCACCAAGAAATTACAAACATTGCAGTTGTTATTAAATTCAAAGTTTGCTCCAAAAATTTCAATCGAAAAATGTTTTTGACCTCTCTGATCCAAAAATTCTGGAAGATTTTGACTGGTCTGATTGAAAACTTAGCTTGGTTGCCAAAAGTGATCGATTAAAAGTGAGGTGGTCCAATGGACCTCTAGTAATCGCACTGATGTTACTTACAACCTTTCCAGATCAGTATCCAATTGACTTTCCAGATCCCATCTGAATTCTGATGACCAGTATTTACCTCAATAGGTACAACATAGGTTGTCAGCTACCATCTTACCATCCATCCCTCTCAGCTAAAGGATAGGCACCATCAGAAATCAAACCACAACTCCTGCTCTAATTCTTTTTTGCACATCCAACCCATTTCTGTATGCAACAACAATGAAAGGTGCCCAGTTTTAGTACCTTGAAGTCATTAGAAGCCTATTTTCTGTTTCCCGTTTGTGAAACGCTTTGTAGACTTTGCGACATGCATTGTGCCACTATTCCTGATATGATGACTTGTTTATAATGAAAGAAACATCTGTTGATTACCTATTGTTTTCCATGCAGGAGAGGACAAGTGCATTACAAATTGCAAGACGTGTACGAGTTGGCCAGTTTTGCAGTTGTCAACATCCGTGATCTTGGTGTTGTGAAGTATGCATTCAAAATCCTGATGTTCCCCGATTCAAGGATTTTTCAGTGTTCCAGTGCTGAAATCAGGGTTACTACAGCTTCCTGTTTGATTGGTTCTTTTCTGTTTTGGTGGCTTTGTGATTGAGTCGCGGTGATTTTTGATTGCTTTACACATCACACTACCAAAGTGTTTTTGCTGTGTTTTAAAAAATAATTCAGCCTATTATAAATGATGAGAACGTACTCGTGGGTCCAAAAGTCTTTTTGTTTCGCCCCAATTTTTCATTCGGTGGTTGTTCATGATTTTGTTTTCTGAAGATAGCCTGGTTACACCTGTTACTTAGCAATTCTGAACGAATTTTCACACTAGCGAAGTGGCCTCGAGTGATCCAAACAAACTGAAGATTGCTGGGGTGCTTCCAGGTGTCTTGTGGCATCAAACTGATCATGCACAAAGAGAACATGAGAAGGAGCATTTTCTCACGATTTAGCCCAACTGTCGTGGCCGTCGTGAGCATTTCAAACTAGAGACTCTAGTGGAAACCCTAACCAGGCTAAGTTCTAGTTGTCTGCCATTAATCATCATGCTCGTTTTTGTGATGGGAGCGAGGCACTTTTTTGAATCTTTTACCCCACTGAAATGTCAATTCTGCTTGTGTGGTGGCCAAACAAAACATCATCAGTGGACAAACCTAAGCTACCTGGATATCGTAAGGTTCTCCGAAGCCACCCCAAGGACAGAGGCACATTCATCTGCTTCGCCCTAGACATGTCGAGACCATTCCAATGCTGAACAGGCTTTCGAGAAAGTTGTGAGTGAATCAAGTGCCAACATCCTCAAGTGATTTCAGCGGAAAGGCATTGTGTGAGCCTTCACTTTGCAGAGGGTCATACGCTGTGGCATTTTCTCTGCCAGGATAATAAAATTGAGGTTTAGGCCTACATGAAAACACCTACATGAAAAGTTTCAGGTCTGGTTTCCTTTTTAACAGATGACAGATGCATGCATTTTGTTTCATGTTTTCAGGACGATGAGTTGAAAATGCTATGGAGGTCTCCACGAACAGCTGGACTTCACTTGCCAGAATTACACCAATTGGTCAAAACCAGTTTTGACAGTAAATTCTGGCACATTCTTTAAGGTGCATTTTGGGGTTATGAAGATGTGTCGGCCAGAAGTCTGAAACAGAGAAAATGAATCAGGAACAATAAAGTGTCATGGTTACTGGGAACTTTTTGTGGACTGTAAATGAAAAACTTTTAATGGTTCTGCTTTGATCAGTTTGCATGTGGATGTACCTACAAAATCAGTGAAAATCTACAATGGTCAACATCATAAAGTTTTTCTCTACTACTACCCGTCCCACAGGCTGAATGGATCGAGATGTTTGATTCTGCAAAGAAGACAAAGTTGGGCCAAGAGTCTGCCAGGAGAGAATCATTTATTGCTCATGATCAGTCTCCAACTGCTGCTTTTGCTAAGTCCGATTCTGTTGAGGAACATTGTGAGTGCACATTTATGTTTTTGCATCAATCATCAGATGAATCGTCAACTGATTCTGTTGAATGGTGTCCAGCCAATACTTTTTTCAGAATTTATTTCTGTTGTTTGTTGAAAATACAATAAGGCAAAAAGACAAAAATAATCATTGGGGTCAGAGTTGCCACCAAGCAATTTTTAAATATCATCTACAACCCAGAAACAAAAACAAATTACGAAATGTGACACCGAGACGGTTGAGCAAACATGACAGAAAAAATGTTCAGAAGACTGACCAAGTACTCGTGAAATCAGTTTCATGGATTGTCAATTTTAAATTTCCGAGATCCTTATGAAATGCTTTTTTTCTTTTGTTGATTTGTACCAGCCGAAGCTGAAAACCAGGGTTGGTCGATCGCATATTGCGTCGTCCTGGAGGTAGGGGGAAAACCCGTTCCTTTCGGACCAGATAAAAACGCCCTCCTTGCAGCCCCAAGAAGAAGCTGCTAAATAAGCTGCCTTATAAGATGCGGTTGTGAGATCCTGATCTCCATGGGTAAACAATTCCACACCCACAGGTCTATTCTTCAGCATTCACGCCATAAATTAAGGTTATGACAACTTTTGGCGGGGGGATATCAAAGGAGCTTGTGCGATCCTGATCTTGTGAAAATAAAAGTGTGCGAGCCATTTATTTCATTTCGTATGCTAATCCACCGGTTTGGAATTTCAAGCTATTGGTGGCTCACTAGGTTCGAATTTATGATGCTTGACCTTTTTTATGTGGCAGAGCTTTCATATCTTTTCTTCTGAACAAGTGTAAGCACCAAATTTGAATCAGATCACCTAAACAATTTGAAGAAAGAATTGGAACCAGTATGAGTGAGCACATTTAAAATGGTGATAAGGAATTGGCACCGCCAAAACGAAATCAGCCATTTCAATCATCTTTTGTGATTTCTTTATCATTTGTCAATAAAATGGCAATTCCAACAATTATTCTGAATGGGCGATTACGAAATATGATAATTTCCACGAACTTCCTTTTTCAGCTATACATGCGAAAATGCCATGTGTTTCCTTTTTTAAATAAGTGGCAAGCATAGTGCACAAGAACATTTGGAAGACTGAGCTTTCTTTTGCTCTTTACCCAGTCTCTTATTGAGTGAATTTGCATCATTTTTCGGATGTATTGTTCCTGTGAAATTCCAAGCAGATGCATTGTAAAAATTACTGAAAATGCATTTTTGACAAGTTCTTGCATATTTATTTCCACCGCCAAATACCGAAATTTTTTGTCTTTTGAACGAAATTTTCCAAACATTGTCACCATTTTCAGCGTGCTCTAGTTATAGCTAAGCCTTTCATTGATATTTATTTTACAACAGCCCACAGTGATGGGGATGACGAAGAAGGACATTTTTCGAGAGAGGTTTACGAAGGAGAACTCCCTGAATGGATGCAAGACATTGCAGAAGATCTCGACATGGACATCGTTCAGAGACATTTCGAAGAGGCTGTGAGCTTGTTGGAGAAAGGAAACAAATTCCTATCGAAAGCTGAGAACCAGCCGTTTGCTGAGCTAAAGTATGCACATTTCTTTTCTGTAGTTTTCTTGATTTTGGCCACTTATTTTGTTTATTTCCCATGGATTTTTTTTACTGTTAACACCAGCAATGGCAAATTTCAGACATCTCGGAACTGTTTTAATGGGGATCTCCAGAAATCGGGTGACTTTTACCGCACTTGCCTTACTTGATACTTTGGCTTGAATCATCCGAACATTTTTGATTATCCGTGTCTCAGCCTGGAATAAATTGAGTTTGGTCGGGCGATACCAATAAAAAAGGGCATGTTAGTGAGGCTGAGGAAGGCAGCCAGGGGTTCTAAGGGATGGAGCCGGGGAAAGAATCCACCCGAGGTGGAAGATTTTAGAAAATTGAACCATTTGAGCAGCTCATTTCAAAGCACTGGCACAATTAAGATGAAGAAAGGCCGCTGCCATGTTGAAACACCAGTCAACAAGGGAATTTTAAAACAGCAAATGAGCCTATCTTTGCTATTCAAGTTTAACATTTAATTTATGGCAATGTTTTACTTGGTATTGTAGAATACCATGGATACAGAATACAGGGTTACACCATTCAAGAACCTTGAATGGATCTTAGAAAGTCCCTATCTCATTGAGAATGCAAGAGTGTCTGGAAATATGTGTGCAAACTGCAGTAGTTGCTTCCAAGTTGGATATATTTTTGTTTATTTTATGGGGTACTTACGTATTGACCAATTTCGTCCTTGCATCTCTGTTTGAGCTCAAACGTTGTCCACAACATATGAGCATTGCAGGATAACATTCAGCAACATTTGTATCGAATTCCATGAGTTTTTTCTTGATTTGCAACTTTTAGGTGATACTAAACGAGTGTTTTTAATCAGGTGCATAGACTGGGTATCAGTCCATGTCCTTGGTCTAGGTGTCAGTAACTACTCTGTCCTTCTGTTCTTTTACAGGAAAAAGCTTGACCAAAGAGAGCATCAGTTGGTGTCCTCCTTGATGGGTGAGCTGAAAGCTGCTCCTGGAAGATCCCTTCACGGTGGTCCACGTGCAGCTCGGCGTGCAATCAATCTCCTGATAAAGCTAGGCAAAACGGCGCAGGCGTCCAGCCTGTTCCTTCAGCATCAGAGTGCTGCCCTTGAAGCCGGCCTGCAGCGTCTTCAGCTTGAAGGTGCTGTGACCTTGTTCATCAAGCAACGGAGTCATCTGGTGTTCACTGGGGTCAGGTCTGCTATCAAGGATTACAAGGAAGGATTTGCCAACAATCCAAACACATTGTCTGGTTGGTGCTCCAGATTAGTTAATTGCAAAAATCAATAAAAGCATTGTGTGCTTCCATCAAGCATCCCAGACTTGTGTTTCACATGGCCTCCCACTGACTTCAATGATCAATTCAGGGGCAGGATCAGTGGGGGTATAGCCACCCTCCAGGCGGTGTGAAATAAGCCTGACTTGACGAAAACACACATGCTTTGCATCATTTATTCATTAGGTACAGTAGGCCATGTAATTGACCTATAATGAGATATGGGATTGCCCTATTGTCTTCTCATTCAAGGGTTAATGGATATATGATGTCTCCGTGTGGTCAGGCTCCAGCAGTCAAGTTGATGAATTCAAAATTTTCTGATTTTGGTCTGGCTGTCAACTTGCCGTCATGTTGTAAAATCAATGACCATGAGCGATTCAGTTTGGGTAGTCCTAAAATGTTTTCACGTTCTGGTGGATGAGGCATTAATAGCATTTAAGCATCCACCAAATTGATATTATCTGTTGTGAAATCTTTCAGGTGGAAAAAGGTAATTTTGAGATTTGGATGTTGCATGTGTGAAAACATGTTGCATGAAATAGTGGACCCACAATGTAAATCCATTTGAAGTCGACTGGGCAATGTTGATTATCAGAATTGGAATTCCTAGCACACCTCAAGACTGCCTTTATGGATCATAATCACTAGTGAAAACACGTTTCTTTTCCCACAAAATTTCAGTCACGGATTGATATGAAATGTATTGCACAGTATGCTTTTCACATCTGGATTTGGCTTAGCTAGCTGATAAATAAAAAAAATCTGGTTGAATGTCATGGGGTAAGCGGGCAGAGACTGAGGCTTGCCTACAAGACCCGTGCGGGCCCACACGGGAGAGGACACTCCGTTGCTCTAGGTTTACCTGTTAAGGGGGGGGTACCTTTGGCAAAGTTGTTTTTTGCAAAAAAAGTCGATTTTGTTTTTTGTACCTATATTTAAGGCTGAAATCTCTTCTTTCAGAATTTTCAAACCATTTGACTCTGTCTCAAGTAGTTTTTGAACAGCATAACATTTTCCGAGGTCACTTTTGCAAGTCATATATACCTAGCGCTGAATGCATTTTTGCAATATTTTCACCCAATTATCTGCCAAACTAGGCAAAAAATGAATTTTCTGAGATTGCCAGCCGATTCTACACAATTTTTTACATAGGTATGCCAATTTTCAACCTTATCCTACTCGCCGCAATGAAGTTATGACCACCGAAAAACCATTACGAAATGCGAATCTTACTTTATTTTATGCAAAACTTCAATCGCGTTTTCTCGCTTTTGCATTTTCTTGCAATCGAAAAACTTTTTGAAGTGAGATCTTAGGAACTGTGCATGCTAAAAAGGTGAAAATTGGTGTACTTATGTAAAAAAGTCTGAAAATCCGGCTGATGAAGCCGGAATTTTGATTTTCTTACTATAAAATGTTTTATGACTATGTTTATAAGAAAAATGACTCGCAAAACGACAAAATTTACCGCGCATTGACTTAAATTGCAGATTATGACTAAACCAGGGCCTAAATTGAAATTCCGGCTTCATCAGCCGGATTTTGACACTTTTTTACATATGTACACCAATTTTCACCTTTCCAGCATGCACAGTTTCTGAGATCTCACTTCAAAAAGTTTTGCCTATTTCCGCTACTAATTTACCTGCTGCCAGACAACTACAAGAGATACAAGGCTGAAATTTTGCACTGAACATACTCTTATTATGT
>JASGXE010009188.1:0-26578 GCA_030068105.1 Sinentomon sp. SZTP_YWyxl
GCTTTTGAATTCCTTTGAAATTGTCCTGTATCCGCACGTGGGTACATGCTTCCGGTGATGCACAATTGCAGATTTTCTCTCCCTTTTCATCATTTTCCTGCGTGCTTTGTTCGCTCGTGTGTCTTCTTGCCCATTGTTGGTTTTGCGTACAAGGTGACCCATGGGAAGTCAAACAGCATCGTGAAAAGATAGCAAATAGCAACTTATAAAACTGACTTAGATGCCCCAGCCTGCTTTGTTGTTGTACTTTTTGGCACACAAAGTTCGAACGCGGTGAATGAGGTCAACAAGTCACGTGATAATAATGACCAAGCAATGAAATCATATAGTGTAAGAACGCGAAAGTTCGGCTTTAATGAATCACAAGGTTTACGCACCTTCCGGGCAATTTCAAATGTCAATATCAAAGGAGAGCACTGTTTTTTACTGACGGAATTGATGTTTACATACACTCATGCGTTTTCCCATTCATTTAACTATGGCCTCCAAAACATTTTCTTCTTTATCTTTACTCACATGCAGACGGTAGAAATTAAAATGCCAGAATGCAAAAAGCTTTCCAGGTGTCAGAATTTGATTTCGGATGCGAAAAAGGAACTTTTATTTATGCAGCATGAAGTTTCTGCTTGAATCTGAACAGCCACGACTTTATTCGTGTATGGGAAACGTAAAACTGTTGCCACTATACATTGGCCATGCACGCGCCGCAACAATATACAGGGTAGCCCAAAAGTCTTTGGCCATAGGAAAAATGAAAATTGCTGTTTTACCACATTTTGTGATCTAAAACTTTTTCTAGCTCTAACCACGTCTCTCTGCACTTTAATTGGAACAATACGTATGTGCACATTTTGGGATGCCCAATGGCCATAGCAAAAAATTAAATTTGCCGTTTTTGACATATTTTGTTATTTGTGATTTTTTCTAGCACCCACCACAGATGTCACCACTCTATTCGGTGCTAAAATTTCCGATTTATGTCTTCACATCTGTGGTTAGAGCTAGAAAAGGTTTCAGATCACAAAATAAGATAAAAATAGCAAATTTTACCTATGGCCAAAGACTTTTGGGCTACCCTGTATAAATGCCAACATCGAGCTTCATTTTAAATATCCGGGTTGGTTGTACTTACCATCGATTGTGACTCTCAAAAATTTGAATTGAGTCGTATACGGCTTCATCAATTTCAAGCCAGCGTCTCGTTTCCATGGTGATTTAATTATCAAAGCTCTTCGCATTTTGCCCGGTTCATGTTTCGAAGCCGCAGATGAGGTTTTGTTGCGGGTTCCCAATTTCATTAAAATTCAACAACAGCGGCATTCGGTCGAGGTTTTTCCTCAACGCAGAGTGCAGTCCGGCATGTAGCAAATGTACCGGTGAAAATATTCGCAATAATTACTCGTCAACCAAGCAATTCAAACCCTTTTGAGATCGATAAAAATGCCATTAAAACCCACACACACTTGATGGGTTTTGTAATTTCAAACGGCGAACAGAAAGGGAAAGTAACGATGGAGGCAAACATTCTCAGTGTTATGACCCTTCGAGTTTTTCTTCATTGGGTTTGCAGAGTTTTTATATGATTAATTTGCTTCTGTTTTTGTTTGGTCTGAATTTTCGAGCGATGGGTGCTTATGTATAAATAGGGTTCTGGATACTCATATTTTGGATACTCACAGAGAACCCCAATTTCTTGCCGAAATTGCACTGATACTGCTCGTAATTTTTTCATGTGGATGTTTTTCATACACTCCTCATCAAAAGTGTTCGAACACAGGTTTTCATAATAAAGTCAGGCGCCATTTAGAATCAATGGCAGCATGCGCCGCAAAACATCATGACACTCGTGTAAGGCGTGAAGTTGCACCAAGGCCGTTGAAATCAGATGGCCCCTGCAACAACAAACGTCCTTTAAAATATCGCCTATGTTCGAGGACTTTTGATAAGATCCGCATGTTTCATGATGTTTTGAAAGAGCACATCACACGCGTCAAAGCGCCCAACAAAATTAAACATCATGCACCACACATCACACGAAGAAGACAACACTTCAACACGCAAAAGATTAAATTTTTGTGAATCAAACAGCACTCGATACTCACATTAAACCAACATGCAGTTGCCGCAGCTGACGAGAAAAACCTTTTTCGGCTTTGGCCAATCTATGAGGAGGACAAAAAAGTTTGGGATTACATACTGCTGGCTGAAAACCTTAAAATCCATGTTGAAATCTGATGCGTTTTTCAAGGAGGAACCCCAAGATACGCGCCGCTGTATTGATTTTTCTGAATTTTATGTCTAATTTAATTCAGCATTTTGGTGTTCTTCGGTTGATGTATGCTGCATGGTGTATCCTCTTCGTATGTATCATTTTCGGTTGATATTTTATTCGGCTGAAAAAAGTCGTAAAATGTTTTATTTAGTGAGGCACTTTGGTGTCGAGCTATCTAATGTGTTGCACAATGTTTAACTTAGTGAGGCACTTTGGTGTAGAGTTTTCTTTGCAGTGTGTTGCATAATGTCAGACTTATTGAGGCACTTTGGTGTCGAGTTTTCTAAAGGTGTGTTGCATTATTTTTAACTTGGTGAGGCACTTTGGTGTCGAGTTTTCTTTGCAGTGTGTTTCATTATGTTTAACTTAATGAGGCAGTTTGGTGTTGAGTTTTCTCGTGTGTTACATGAGTTAACTTAGTGAGGCACTTTGGTGTCGAGTTTTCTTTTTAGTGTGTTGCATAATGTTCAACAAAGTGAGGCACTCTAGTGTAGAGTTTTCTAGTGTGTTATATTGTGTTTAACTTAGCGAGGCACTTTCGTGTCGAGTTTTCTTTGCAGTGTGTTGCATTATGTTTAACTTGGTGAGGCACTTTGGTGTCGAGTTTTCTTCTTTGTAGTGTGCTGCATTATGTTTAACTTAGTGAGGCAGTTGGTGTTGAGTTTTCTAGTGTGTTAGGTACATGAGTTAACTTAGTGAGGCACTTTGGTGTCGAGTTTTCTGGTGTGTTGCATAATGTTTACCTAAGTGACGCACTTTGGCGTCAATTTTTCTTTGTAGTGTGTTGCATGATGTTTAACTTAGTGAGGCACTTTGATGTCGAGTTTTCTTTCTAGTGTGTTGCATTATGTTCAACAAAGTGAGGCACTCTAGTGTCGAGTTTTCTAGTGTGTTGCATTATGTTTAACTTAGTGAGGCACTTTGGTGTCGAGTTTTCCTTGCAGTGTGTTGCATTATGTTTAACTTAGTGAAGCACTTTGGTGTCGAGTTTTCCTTGCAGTGTGTTGCATTATGTTTAACTTAGTGAGGCACTTTGGTGTCGAGTTTTCTTTATGTGTGTTGCCTTATGTTTAACTTAGTGAGGGACTTTGGTGTCGAGTTTTCTTTGTAGTGTGTTACATGAGTTAACTTAGTGTGGCACTTTGGTGTCGAGTTTTCTTTGTAGTGTGTTGCATCATTTTTAACTTTGTGAGGCACTTTTGTGTCGAGTTTTCTTTGTAGAGTGTTGCATCATTTTTAACTTAGTGAGGTACTTTGGTGTCGGGTTTTCTTTGTATACATTTATTAAATGCGTTTCGGTCTCTTTTTCTCGTCATGTTATGCTTATAGCGCTTTGGCAATAAGTGCTTTGGTATATTGTTCATGAAAACAACAAAACTACTCTTTTTATGAATATTACTCAAAAACCATAATGTTTAAAACGAAATTTCCATTTCCTCAAGCATCTACTCGTAAGTATTTTAAAAATAATCAAAGCTATCTTCAACTATCGAATTAATTAATAAATAATTGAGAAATTTGATCATAAAGACTTCGTGCTGGTATTTTTTCTTTGATTTAACAGTTAATTTAGTTTTAAAAATTGTCGTTACTCAAACATCAAAAATGTAGTTGAACGTCAGAAAATAAAAAAGGTAAAAACAAAATGAGGTATACCTGACAATTCAAGGAAGAGGTCTGGACTTCATCCAATTTAAACGGGATAACAAGTCCACCCGAGAACTGCGAAAAGAGTACAGAAAGTGGGCCAAGGAGGAAAAGGCATTCCAATCGCGAACATGTTGGAAAAATTGTTAAAAGTGCAAATTTCAAGATGGGGTTTTCAATGAAGCAGTGGCCATTGTCAGAGCGCCGACGAACACTCCTTCGGGAGAAATTAGACGGAAGTGTGGTGCAAATGGCACCTACCCTTAATTATTAACTGGAGAAACTTAAGACGTCTTCTTAACCGTCTTTAAGAAAGAGTTTCAAGACCATTAGATACGCGAAATCATTCGGAGGCTGACGAAGTCAGTCTGTCATCAGCACAAATCGATCGCCGCAAGATAGCACTGAGAACGGACGCACTTTGAGTTTATAGTGGAAACCAGCGCAGACATTCTCTCCCAAAATCACACCATGTGCACTAAACTGCAATCCCAAACGTCGCTTCACTGCGTTTTTATGAAGAAAAAAAAAGTAACCGAGTAGCGGATCCTCAAGGAAGAGTCTGTTATATGCCATGCCATCAGTTTCTCATCCATTAAAGACACTAAATATCGTCGAACCGAACCAAGAAAAGGTCTCCAGGATGGAATGGGCTTAAATGGGCTAGCGAATACCTTTAAGCTATCGACTGAAAGCCCTAGGGCACCGTATAATACTCGTAAAGTTTCCAGAGTCCCAGAGATATACACGTATATATTTACCTCACACAGACTGATACCTTTTAATACCCATTCATACAGTCTGAAGGTGCGGGTCGTCCGTGTTTGAGATAGGTAGCGCAGGGTTTCGAAATACTGCCATTGCCCTCTCGTTACTGCTGCGTGTTTCGCTACTTTGCGGAATAGAACTTCAGATATAGGTGTTTCGTCTTACCTCAACGTCAGGTTGATGCGTTCGAGCAAAACTGACATGGGATTTTTTATTTCTACATTCGTGATATTGCACTTTTCCATTTTTCGGGATTATTTCATGACTGGTGACAAGCATCGCATATACCTACGAGTATCTCTGCCTAAAACCAATTTCCCAAATATTTACCTATACTCGTGACAGAAACGTTACAATCCATGCCCCGGAGGAGGTTGAAACAGGCAAACACCCACAACTGAATAGAATTTGAATAGAATTCGTCAGCTATTCCCCAAAAGCAATGCAATTAAAGGTGGATGCAAAGGCACCGTCTGGAAACAGGAAAGGTTTCGTAGCAAGTTACAAACAGAAGTTGATGATATCTTTTGAAGCTGAGAACTGCAAGACCAGCAGTTTAGTTCAAAATGAACAAATACGCACTTTCTTGTAGTCAAGCTGTTATGAAAGAGCATAAGGTCCATGTAAATATTTACAGCGAACATCTTTCTGCAACTGGAGTTCTGCTCAAAAGGACACTGTCAACTTTTGGCATTTATCGCTACAGAAAATTTCATGAAGGCTTCCAACTTGAGAACCCGAGACCAAAAACTCTCCGCGGAGCTGAAGACTTTCATTCAGTGTGTGGAAGGGTCAGAACTTCCAGTGTGCCAGAGGGACTGTCGCAGTGTGTTTGAACCAGGCTGAAAACTTCCATTGTGTGAACGCGTTGAAATAAAAACTCACTGACTGTGAATGTTGAAAACATATGCAGTTGGAACGCTGCAGAAAAATGCAGCGTGCGTATGTGAGCAGGGCCGAAAACAACTTTAATGTGATCTCTTAAAATGCGCTACTTCAAGTTGGCCTACCCTCCTTTGGTTGAATATGCAACAGGGAAGACTGGCCTTCTTGGCCAAATTGTCCACACCTAAAAATATTACCATTTTAAACTTTCAGGTTTTATGGCAATGGTTAATAGTCATTGAAATAAACCATAAAAACATTAACTTATACATGCCATCCAAGGTTACATATACAGATTGGGAGATCCACGGTCTATTTAAAAGGAAGAATGAATCATTTTATTGCAAGGACGAAAGCGTTGAAAATGCTCCAGCCGTTTTCAAGCTTCAAGCCTCCATCGTTGAAGCGAAAAAGACAGCCTCCGCTGCGCAAAATCGATAGCTCGTTTCCCTTTTTGGAACGTACCATACTTAAATTCCTTGATGGCTTAAGTTTGGAAACTGTCTGAGAAATATTCGTCAGAACAGCGAGAAACAAGAGCAGTGGCGTGCTTTTATGATTATACAACTCCCGAGACATGATAGGGATGGAATTAACTCTCCCAGCTATGCCACACTTTCCAATGAGCTCTACGGCTCCAGGAGAGTATTTCGGGCACCATGCATGGCGAGCCGAGAGACACCGTGGTGTAGTTTCCTGAAGGCCATAGATAGGCCATCGGTTCCGGTTTGGTATCACATTTTAGATCATCATAGCATAGAAAAGATATCGCTGGGAAGAAGAAAATCTGTTTCATGAGGTTTTACTGGAAGGCCAGGAATCTGGGGCAGGACTAGCCTTGGCATCGTTACTTGGTAGAGGTTTGGTAGCTTTGGCAGGATTCTTCTGAGGCAATTTCGATTTCCCTCCAACAAAATCATATCTATCTTCCGACTGGGTGAGGATTTCATCATGAAAATTTTGTGATCAATGGTGTTTCGAATATAAAAAAGGGTGAACAATTGCAAAAATGACTGCATTAAGAAAAATGGGAAAAAATGGAAAAACAAAAAGAAAAATAATAGAACATGTCTCAGTGTTATGAAGGTTCTCTATAGGCAAACTTATCTCAACTTTTTACATTAAAACAGTGAAAAAATTGCTAAGTTTACGTTGAGAGAGGCCCTGCATAGCATTCTAACATCGCTGTGTCGATCTTGACTGGATGTGTGCACTTCTCCGAGAGCGAGTTTCCTCTCGAAGAAATAAAACTCTCGGGATTTATTTTGTGCAAACTTAAAGTTTGATTCTGAGGTATCGATTTCGGCAAGAGAATATGTTTGCCTTGGACGAATGTCCACGGTGGCAAAATGTCCAATGCGGCCTATGACCCCCGGCGTCCAGATATCCACGGAGGCTAGATATCGGCCGGCGGCCAAACGTCAAGCGGCCAGATGTCCACAGTGTCCAAACGTCTATGGCTTCCGCAATAGCCATTTTGTGTGAATTTCTTCAACAGATTGTTGAATGTCAAATTTGCCAGATTGAAGGAAAAGTTCGCACCATTTTCCATTCCATGCACAGCCAACTGCTCATTTTCTAGCTGAACTTGGAAGCCCCAGCGCAGTTTCGGTTGGCAGAATACTAAATTCGCGGTTGCTGAACGCGCCGTGACAGAAGCCCAAGTCACCAGAGTTGAAAAATGCTCAATTCGTTGCACTGATCAATCCCGCTCTCGCGTGATTTTGGGGGAACATACCTGGTCCAAAATTTTTAAGTCCGAATGGCTTTAAATTAGGTAATATAGGTTAGGATAGGTTACGTTAGGTTGGGTTGTCGTATCATTAGGTTAGATTAGGTTAGGTCAGTTTAACTTGGGTTTGGTGATGATTTTGCAAGATTCGCGCCATTCGATCTGAAAGTTTTTCGGACCAAAGAATACCGAACCCATGATTTTCCTCGACACCTCAGAAGCCTGGAATCCTCGAATCCTCGAGAACCTCGACTGCTGAGAAACCTCGCCTGACACAAGCCAAATTCGCTGATGTGATTGTGAAATTCACTCAGAAGTAGACAAATTCCCCAGAATGAAAAGTAAACTTTTTATTATATATGGGTTAAAATAGTTCCATGCTGAGATATACAGGGTTTCCCAAAAGTCACTTGAGAACCCCTGCCAATTTGAAGTTTTCAAAACTCTTTTGTGGGGACATTTGTCCATATTTAAGGCCCACTTTGCTGAGACTGACTGCTGCAGTCGTAATGCCTGCAAATTTGAACAAATGCTACACCTTGCTTTCGGAGTTGGCTCAAAACGGCAGTGCACTTTTCCGGGGTTGTCAAGTGACTTTTGGAAATCCTGTATAGATCCAGTTAAGTAGACTGCGAGTATATACTGCAAGTTAAATCCGCCAATAACTGCTCTGCTTTTGCGAAAATATGCCATGTTTCCTCCACGACAAACCGGTAGGGTTGAAAAATCCGTTTCTTAATTGGAAAGGCAGCCGAAACGAGTTTCCAATTCAACCTGTCAACCATGACAAACCATGTAAACTCCATCCAGGACATGTTCCGAATAAAGTGCACCACGCTTATAGCCTCGTATTTTCGCTCCGAAAGCCTCCCCATATTATCCATTTTCAATACCTACATTCCCTTGCAATCTAGCCGCTCTCAATCTTGGTTCCACGGGTTCCACCCTGGATTCTGCAAAGCTTATACCCCCGCATGGCCCTTCACACCGCACTATTCCCCCTCTTCCGTTAACTATAACGGGCTTTGTCAGGGCATTGTACGACACACTCTTCCGAAATCCTGGCTTGGGTTTCCCAATCGAAAGCGATTGCAATCGGGCCTTTGATTGGCTGCAGTTAATGATCCAACACACGCTGTTCGGGAATGAGCGAAATTGATGAATGACATAGAGAATGATTTATGCGAGGTATTGTATTATTGCAGTTAATTGATGAACGGCTTGCGCATATCGGTCCGCATTTGAAACAATGCCTTGACAATGCAAAGGCATGGGTTGACAAGAAGAGGGTGTTCATTTTGTTTTGTCGTTATACAGTGGGTAAATTAACCACTATCTATTCGTGTTGCAGCTGCCTTGAGCAGTGAGCACCTGAGGCAGAGAAAGCCTGGCCATGGCCTGCCTGATAAGAAACTACAATAAAAATTGTAAAACAATAATTATTGTAACAACAACATTTGTGATATTGTAACATGTAATATTCCAACAACAACAATTATTGTAACAATAACTAAACAATAACATTGTACCAAACAATACGTAACAATTGTAAAATCATTGTAACAATAACATTTTATGTTGTAACATAACAATAACAATTGTAACAATTACAATAAACAATAACAATTGTAATAATAATGTGTACCAATAACTTTGTACCAAACAATAACAATTGTAACAATTATTGTAACAATAACAGTTAATAATGTAATAATCTAACAATAACAATTTTTTGTAACAATAACAATTGTAACAAAAAAATGTAAACAATAACATTGTATACTTAACAATAACAATTGTAACAATTGTACAATTATTGTAACAATAAGATTTAATATTGTAACATGTAACATTCTAACAATAACAATTGTAACAATAACAATTATTTTTACAATGACAATTGTAACAATATCAATAATTGTTGCAATAAATGTAACAATAACATTGCACCGAACAATAACAATTGTAACAATTGTACAATTATTGTAAGAAGCTACAATGTTATTGCAACAAAATTGTTCACCACCATAAAGTTGCAGAGAAATTTTCACGAGAAGTGGCAAAAGGGGACCACTCTTAAATGGTGTAATTTTACCATACCATTTTAGTGGCAATAAACTTTTTAAAGAAATGGTGACAGATGCAATCATAACCGGAAAAAGTGATGCCACCCTGTGGAAAATTCCTCGAAATCTGTTACAAGTTTTTGGTGGCATTTTGTTTGTGAATACAAAAGCCTGCGTAAGGTCGGATCAAGGGCGGACTGTCTTGTAAGCTATTCACTCTCAACTCAGAAAATGAAGATTCTCTCTAAAAAGGAAAGCTGTGTGATATAACCGGTCCCGAGGGATTGACTTTCTTCATTGGTGCATGTAACCAAATCCCTGAGCATATATAGCCATATGGGATCTTGTAGGCATAAACAGGCAGGAATGTAGTGTGTCTTATCAGCTTGTCAAATTACTAAATTTGTCCCTGTGATATTTTGCTTCTGGAATGGCACAGAACACTGATACCAGCTAAAGTGTAACTCCCCCAGGGAAATTCCTGTTGTTTCTCGATCTACGAGACGGGGCGCTTAGAGGAATTTTTCCGCTTGAACTTCAGTCTTCAATTTTCCTGTAGAGCTATATGGAGGATAATAGGGTCAGCCAAACCAATGGCTTTTTTCGCAAACCAGCATGTTGATACGAGGATGAAAAAAAGATATCGAATGCAAAGGCAAAAACAATCCGTTTAACGATACTTGGTGCGTGAAAAGCCTCCACCTCTTTCTTGCAGCTGAGATGTGGGTCTCAGAGTTCACTAATCAATTTCGGGAGTTTTGTATCCCGCTTCCACAGCATTTTTCAAAAGATTCTTTACAACCCCAGAAGAATGCATTGCAGTTTTGATTGACAATTGCAGGAACTTGGGTTTTCGATTCTTTAAACGTGTATGTCGCTCTTATATGCTTGCGGAAACACACAACGCATAATCAGGGTCAAAAATGTGGAAATCGTAACCCAAAGACAGATTTTAAAACTGAGTTTTAGCAGGAGTTGTCGAGACTTTGAAAGACCCTGTATATGCATTCAAATGCTTACATGAAACCAGACAGGTCACATTGGGTCCGAAGAAAACCCTCTAAAACCGACCAATCAAAGAATGAAACTCCAATTTTCAACGGTCGGTGTATAAGAGAATTATTGAGGCCCTTTCATTTCCAGGCAGAAATCACGTTGCCCACTGTGTAATCCGGACTCGGAATAGCCCAATCCTGAAATCCTCTTTAAGCAACTCGGGCAAGCTGCACATAGGAAGTGATGTGCTCCCAGCAACTTATTTTGCATGTCGCCATCGATTATAGCAGATTCGGTTGTTGGTTCGATTGATGTTGATTTTGAGGTTAAAATAGGGTTAGAGTTGTCATTCTCGTATTATCCTAAACCAGAGTTGCCAGGCCCCCAAGATATCCCAGTGAGCCGCAGGTCAAATCTCCGTACAGTTCTCGTCTGCTTGAAGCTTTTTTATTGGCATAGTTAAAAATTCTGAAAGAACTAAAAAAGAAAAAAAAGCTTTTAGCACTGTTCAGGCATCCTGAAAATAAGCTTCAGTCACGGATCACCACTTGCCATAATTACTCGTACCTTATAGGACTCGTGTAGAACTAACCCCAATTTTTCTTTCAGGTTTCAGTGGAGGCAATGGCGCCAATCAGTTGCAGGGCCCAGTCTTTCTCTACGAACCACCGTCACAAGTGTTGTTTTCCAACTCAACCGGCTCATCGACAACTTGTTCAGCCCACGGAAATCCACTTCCAGTGATCTCTTGGATTGATATTTACGGCAATCCTCTTTCCGATATAAAGGGACTGAGGTAAGTTTTGGTTTGTTTTTAATATCTTTATTTTTATGAAATTGCGCATGACGGAAGAAGTGATTTGATTCTTCGCAATACTTTATGCGGAAATGCGTGAAGGTGATCGTGATAAGTTTGGGGTTGAAACATCGCTTCGTTTGAGCCTTACAAAGAGCGTTTCATTTATGATGAAAAAACTTTAATTTCTATCCCTCGTGATTGTCATCTAGGACATTTTTATCGCGTGTCAGCAGATGTTCTTTATTTTCGAGCGCAATCTTTCATTTAATCCAAAGCATATCCTCGAAGTTGGATGCAATCTTTTACGATCAACTGGTTAACCATACACATGTATAGGCCTACGAGTTTCCGGGGCCATTCTAAATACCCGGGCCATAGGCGATTTTTTCAGACTTTTGAAGCACGGGGCAATGTAATTCCCCATTTAGCGTCGCAAAATACATTGCATGAAGGAATGTATTTAACAGCGCTTACCAGATGGGGAATAACATTGCCCCGTACTTCAAAAGTCTGATAACAATCTCCTGTATGGCCCCGGTATTTTGAATGTCTGAGTACGTACGTATACGAGATATAGGCATGACAGCATCTTCATGATTTTCAAATGTTAACATTTTTGCTGGAAATGTGTGTGATACCTAGTCATTTCAACATTAAAATAATGAAGTGGCAACAAAAGTATCCACGGCTTGTAACCAGACTGTCAGAAAACTTTTAAAGGACCATCTTGTGGACACCACCGCGATGGTAAAAAGGGCATAAAATCATCATTCTTACCCACATTCACTGCTTCAAAGGATGCGAAAAATATCGCGGACTCTGTATTTTCCATAGGACACCCATTCAGAAACACTTGTATTTCCCATAGGGTGTCCTACGTGTGTCCCATATACATTTATTTCCATGGTATCCCATACATTATTTACCTTACACGTGCCCCATACATGTTTCCATAGATGAGTTCCAAGGCGTCTCATCTGTGTGTTTCCCACAGTAATTTCCCATGAAATTTCCATATTATTCCCATGTATTTCCCAAGTATTTCCCATGTACTCGTATTTTCCATCGTCTTCCCATGTAGTTCCCAAGTATTTCCCTGGATGCATCCGGTTTACTGTCAACTTTGCTTCTTAAATTTCGCAACCGATTGTGCTCCTTCACCGTTTGCCCATTACTGATGGCGAAATGGCTGCAGTCAGATTTTATGATCAGCGAATTCGAACTTCGAGCCTCGCCATCTTACGTAATAGTCTCCCATGCACAACCCGAATAACGAAAACAAAATCAAAATTCTTGGCCAAAGTTTCGCCTCTCTCTCTATGATGTTTAGTTCCCGCACTGCTGGTCGATTAGCAAGGAATGTAATTAAAAACAGGCATGCTCTCCTATTCCTCGGAATAGTCCAGGAAGTAGATAGAATCCGTTGTTTCAGCATCTCGGCGTTGAAGGACAGAGCCGATTTGTCCCGCGTGGCGAGTGTGGGGCCCTTGTGAGGCATTTGGGTGCGCAGCAAATTCGGCTTCTTGCCGTTTCCAAACATGACATTTTTATTCAATTTTTTAAAGATGGATTGTGTGAAAACGTGATTGGATCCATATTATTTTTTCTTCCATTTACAGATTTCTTTTACTGAAAATTACTCGTATGAGTGATTTTTGCCCACCCCAAGGTCTTCTGGACTTCCATTGCGGAAAAGATAGGTTTTCAATTTCACTTAGAAGCACAGATTTACGTTATAATTTCAATCGGACACCCTGTGTCTTTGCTTTTGAATTCTCTCGGTGGTGAGAGGCGATCCAGCGAAGGAATCCCTGCAAACTCCATGGGTTAAATAGCTGAAATCAAGTGGTCTGAAAATCTAGCAATTAACGCTAACTTATCCGTCCAACCGTTTTGGACCGAATCAAAAATCAGATTAAGGAGCAAATTTCGAATCTTCGGTGAATACGCGATATCTATAAGCTCAACTTCTTGTCGTCTTTCGATATTTTATGAAGACTGCAGATTAATCCAAAGGACATCGAAATATCTTTCATCCAACTAGCTTATTCTCTTTGACGGTGCGTTCGATGACTGATGGAACCCTTACTCGCATGAGTAAATCGCTAGATTACAACAAAGTTTGCTGGAGGTATCAGATTTTGATCTCGTTGCAAAAAAAGGATTTTTAATTTCTGCAGGATTTTTCTAAAATCTCGACAATTCAACCATTTTATATGTAAAGGCGCATCACTTCGTCACTACAATGCAAACCGGGAAAATACTCTCAAGAATGCTTGGAGGGAAACCGGAATTTCGGACACAATGTAAGCCCGGTCTAAAACTAAGCTCGCGTCTTCACGTGGAACAAGGTAAAATTCAACAATAAAATAATAAAAAGATATAAGAATAGATAACTGTAACATTCATCGGTGACGCAACAACCAGATGTGATGACGTTCAGTTTTCTGTCACTGAACTTCAAATATGACGACTTCAGTGACCTTCTGAACTGCCCGTTCATGGTGCATGGTGTTGTTTGCCTTCCTTCGGTCCTTATGAAACTGAATGAATTGCCTTAACAATGAAAATCTATACTGATAATATACTGCAGCGATTGTTTGCCATTATTCCGAAAGCAGCACTTTAAAGGATCAATCCCGGCCGATTTTAAATATTCACTCTGAACACGAAGTTCAGTTTGGAACACAATATTTTAACATGTGCTTAGATAAGTGTTCTTTTAAGAACTCTTGGTCTGTTATTGGAACGCACTGAGTGTTCCATTTCCAGCGATTTCCAAATCTGCGACAGGAATGTCACAGATTTGGAACACTACGTGTGTGTTCTAAGAGCACATCAAGTGTTCCATAAATGTTCGTAAAAGAACACCTCCTATCTAAGCCCATGTTAAAACATGAGTGTTCCAAACTGAACTTCGTGTTTAGAGTGTTGGCTGGACTCCTTGTAAGCAGAGAACAATAATTTGACCACTTTCAACGGAACACCGTCGGACCGATCAAGAAAAAGTCAATCGACGAAGCACACTTCGTGAAACGTCGGGCCCAGCAAAATGAAAGTGCCATTTTGACATAACAATTATCAAAATGCGGCCTTGCTTTCCGCAACGAAATAGGCGCCTTCGAATATACCTTCTAACGCGGGAACTTTCCCTCATGCGATTCATGTTCTCTCATGTGCCGCATTTTCTGCATGAGTTTTGACAGTCCATCAACATTCTGAAATAAAGCCGCCCTTGCCAACAGATAGGCGGCAAGTCCATAGAAATCTGGATCTGCCCAAAAATTCCAATTATTAAACACTTTGCCAAAAGTCCAAAATTCTCAAAATTCGCGGCACCTTTCGCAAAATCTCCTGTTTGCTTTGTTTGGTTTTGAAACAACAAATACCCAATGATGGGCACGTAAAATGATAATGCCAGATTGCTATAGCTCATTTCTGTAAACTGTGGTTTATGAACCATTTGAACATATGAACATTTCCTGGACATGTCATTCGCCCTTTGCTTAACGTTCCTATAAACGTTGGCACAAAAAAGCTTTTTCACATTGGCACTATGTCACTCAATCTTAACAAAACCACCGCAAATTCGTGGTCGGTTTTGGTGTTCAGACGCATGAACCCAGTAATTCAAATTCCCAGCCCAATAGCTCAAAGTCCTGACTAATGGGATATTTTTGTTTCGGCTTGTCCATGCCCTTCTGGGGATAACTTCCTTGATGTGGTTGATTCATTGACTTGTTCCGACATTGAAAACACTTTCATTTTGTACTCGTAATCCGCAAAATACTTTCATTTTGTAATCCGCATGAATTCAATTTAAAATCTGATCGCTGTGGCGCGCTGAAAACAAACAAAAACTCCATTGTCGCAATACAATTGGCTGCAATGATATGAAGATGGAACCTTTATGTAAACCTTTACGGAGCCATTTAGAAAAATAATTGTGAAAAGAAGAATTAGGGAACGACCTAGTCGGTGCCTACATTATCGCCTAATATACCTATTTTCACAGGCGTTGTGCGCGTATAATGGCTCCAAAATACTGACCTCTGTCTTTTCATCTCAGCGTGTAAAATGTGATATTGGGCAGAGTTTTGTTCACAAAATGCAAACAGCAACAAGAAAATCGCCAAAAAGCTGCTTATCATCAGGCACATTTGAGCTGCCCTGCAATCCCAACCACAAAAATGAAAAATTGCCAGAATGGTAGCAAAATATTTCACTGGAAACGTTCGCCCTTTCCAGTTACAGACTAGACTACGCCCAAAATTCTTTTCTCCGTTTGCTCTTTGCCCGAATGGGGCCCTCAGTGTACAGCTTATATTCAGATGGGCAACAAGCGGTACTTTTATACAGGGTGGCGCGCCAAAAACGCTCGAGAACCAAACGTTCGTAAAGCAAATTATTTGCTATACACATATTTTCTGCAGGTGTTCCGTCCGAATTACGTTTATCTGAAACTCCGATCAGGTTTGAACAATCCAGAAAAACGCTTCAGACATGCAACAGACGAGTGCGTTGGGTCTTATGCGTCCCGCATTAACCGATCTGTGCTTCCTTTACGAACAGCACAGCACGAGCGCTTTTCGAGCGCCACTCCGTACACATGTGCGCTACATGCTTTTAATTTTCCTTACATGTCGTAACACATTTAGAATATTGCCATCAGTAATGAATTCAGCGGCATGTGTCAGCATGCACAATCGTGTATTTTGGCAAAATACACGCGTCTTTTACGTAGAACAACAAAGTACAAGGTGTTACAATTGCAAAATTAAATTGGGACGCAAGTTGGGAAACCCTGAAGAGTACACTCCCTGCGGATAGCCATAGAGTTTGTCCAACGACACAGTTTTGGTTAAAGTAGTTATCGTTCTATCTAAAGCGCGTATTCGCATAACCTAGTAAATCAAGGCATTTGAAAGTGTGTGGGTTTAGTGCTGCAGAATTAAAGTTTGGCTGAATTAAAAAAAAAACATATTTCGCAATACTTAATACCGCCCTATAATTTGATATTTTGGTGCCAAATCAATCAGAAATGTATTGAAAAAATGAATTGAAATTTAAAAAATTAAAAAAATTAAAAAATGAATTGAAATTTTTGTTTCTGAAATTTATGAATTTTTTTAGTTGTTGTATCTTTGTTACTCATCTTCCATTTCGCAGTCGTATTGATCCGAAGAATAAGAGTAAAGAACTTTTGTAAACTGTATAAAGAAGAGTCGGATTTTTCCCATTTCATTTCGCCTGATTTTGGCCAAAAATTCCGTGCGAGTGTTTGGACTGTGCTTCTTCCATACCCAGTATAAGTCTTTATAGTATCATTTCGCTTCATAAAGTTTCAAAACTCTACAGGGAGATATGCGCTTTCTTGTGTTCTGTTATACATATAGGAGATGTGAAACAAAATGTTATGAGGGCAAACTGATGTCATATAAGGCCACACTTGGTTGCTTTCGTTCGAGATGAATTCTGGTTTTCCAGATGTTAATTTAGCTCGCAGCCCTCTCTTCGCTATGCGGAGTTAAAAAGACATTACACATTTCCTCTTTCCAAGGTTATCCTTTTCTCCTGGGTTGGCTTTCGGTATCACAAGTGGTGTATAGTCCCGTTCTTTCATGGGGAAAACATGTTCCGTGTAAGAGGTCTCTGCGGAGAGATAGGTCGCGATGAATGGAGAAATCCAAACCTCGGAGGTTTTCTATTCCTCGTGACCTCTATATTTTCCCCCATTCCCTGAACTTAAGGGTGTCGGATCAAAGGCACTGTTCATCCCGCAGGGTGGTCTTAACCATATGCAGGAAAAAGTGCTTAAGTTGCGGCCAACGACGCATTTTGGCCCCCCGACTTTTGCTTTTTTTTTTTTTGAGGGCGTGGAAAGTCCGATGTGCCATCGCATCATTTTCAACATTAAATAGACGCCATACGCGAAACAACCCAAAAACCGACACGTGTGGCCGCGCCTTTTGGCGTGGAATGAATTCTGCGACAAATAACATTGTTCTGGGCGCAATAGCGCTTATACAGGAAGAGAAATAAATGTACAGGGCGTTGCAAAAACCTGTTACATATACAGGGACATGGGGGATGATGATTTCCATTAGCAAAATACTTGTTACATAAATATATGGAGACGCAATGGAAGAAGGTAATTTCCTTTTGCAAAATACTTGTAACACATATTGGCTCCCATTCCCTTGTATCCCATTCCCCCTGTATATGTAACAGGTTTTTTGCAACGGCTTTTACCTATACCTGCGAAAGCTATGGGACATAACCATGCACACAGACGACCGGGCAACCATGCAACTTTGCAAAAATCAACTTCAAAAAAGAAATAAATGTTTGTCACTTTTAGTCTTTGTTTTAGGTGCGTGTGGCACTTTCATTTCTACTTGGATAACGGAAGTAACAGTTAAATGGAAAAACCAGGTATGTGAATTAGGTACATTTAATCTTTCTCCCATTGTACAAGTAATTTCCTTGGAGCAAAAACCACGCACGGGTCAAAGCTTTCCTTGCAATAAATATGTACAGCCCCAGATGTTGGTAAGGGCTGTGTGTGGAACGAATAACTCACAAATCCTGTTCCGTTGACTTATCCTCTACCAAATATCATAACTGTAACGCCAAGGCTGTATACATGTTATTTATGTGCTGGCTAATGAGAAATGTGGATTTTCTTAACGTATGTGCAAGGTGTCAAATTAGTTTGTTCAAGCCACACATTTTTGTTAAGTTGAGTCTGCAAGTTGGAAACGAATCGTTGTAAAGTGGAGACGTTGGTATACACGTATACTTTAAAAATTGGGCTCCTTCCTTTCATGAGTTTTTGTCGGCTTGTTAAACAGGGTGACACACAAGTACACACCATGTGACAGAAAAGATTCCAGGCAGTAACGACATTTCTTGAGAGCCATATTGGTGTGAGGCGAACTTAGGGTGAACTTAGGGTGCATTTAGGGTGCATAGTAGCGTGCGGAATTAATGTAAGCATACATGTGTTTTTCCATTTAACTATTGCCTCCGAAACTCTTTAACTGTTGTTCTTTTTACTCTTGTATGCAGGTGGTAGAAATTAAAGCTCCAGATTTCAACAAAGCTTTCTAGAGCACGTCAGATTTTTTACATCGGTTACAAAAGAGGATCTTTAATTTCTACAGAACAGATTTTTTGCTAAAATCTGAACAATCGCAATTTTTACTTGTATGGCCGCAGTAATTCCGTCGCCACTTTACCTATACACAGAGTTTCGCAAAAATGTTTCACATATCGCAATGGAAGGTGAGATGATAGTTTCCATTTCCAAAAAAAAAAGGTTTCACACGATGGAGACGTTATTTCAGATGATGACTTCCGCACGTTCAAAACGATTATTGTCACATTTATTGGACCGTAGACGATATGCGAAACAAGAAACTCATTGAACTGTCAAGACTCATTGAACTGTCAAGACTCATTGAAAGTCAAAACTCATTGAACTGTCAAGAACCACATTGTTAAAATTGTCCCATCCAGACCAATATTTTGCAAATAGAAACCAAAATCTGCCATTATACGAGTCCGTACAGTCAAATAAACAATAATGGCACCAATGATCAGGCACTTGTATTAAGGTACATTATTGAATCTGGACTTTACACGTGAAACTTTTTTTGCAAATGGTAACCATCATCCCCATCCCCTCTGTTTATGTTAATTTTTTTAAAGAACTGTGCAACATGAATGCACGCCGTGCTGATATTCATCAATTGTGAAATGTTTTCTGCAATTTTTAGTTATCGCTTCCCCTTCGGGAGGGCTAGACGTGTTTACAATTTCGTCAGTACACTCACATCCTAATCATGAAAATGAATCTTTCAAAGAGGGGTCAATTTGACTGTGTTCCATATTGTAGCCGCGTGTAGGTACGCCAACCGTCATCAGTGCAACAAATATATCATCTTTCGAATTTCCAAAGCTCTAACTGAAAACAAAATATGTTTTGATGCAAAATGTGTAAAATATTGAATGCAAAATATGCAAAAATCCAAAAATGTAAAAATGCAAAAATGCAAAAATGCAAAATATGCAAAATATGCAATAAAATATGCACAGCATTCACCAACATATCACCCAGTACCACAATTTTGTCGAATAACTAAATCTGAGCATCTAGAATGTACAAGAGCAAGCATAACTCGTCTTCAGCATTCAACATCAACACACCCACCTGTCGGTTCACGGGCCCAGTTACAGCGCTGAGATATTCGTAAAATGGACGAGATGAAAAAATTTCAGGTGCCAAACCTCCTCCCAGGAGTTTCAGATCGTCCGCATCAAGACGCACACCTTGATTTTAAAGGTATTTATAGGCACCTGATTACCAGATATACCCGGAGTTCAGGGGTATTTAGGTAGGTACAAGATTTACCCATGCATCAGGATCAACGCTAATGGAAAGACATTTTGATTTATAAAGTAAGCACGTTTTCTATGCGTGAATACCACGTTTAATTTCTTTGCATCTAAACTTATTTTACTTTCTTACTTAAATTTTCCTGGTGGTATCCAATGAAAAGGAAATTTCAGAGCGTATTCCCCGCTGCCATACATGGCCCAATCATCACGCCGTTATCCCCTCACGGATGTTTCTTTACAATTTTGAAGCCAGCTCTGTGATGTCCATACAGGGTTTGCCCAAAAGTGTTCGGCCATATATGAAAAATGTAAATTTGATGTTTTTATCATATTTTGTGATCTGAAACTTTTTCTTGCTCTAACCACGGATGTCAAGACTAAAATCGGAAATTGCGGTTCCAAATAAAGTTGCGTGACATCCATGTTTAGAGCTAGAAAACGCTTCAAATATCTAACAAAGAATGATTTTTGAAAATTTATCATTTTTCATGTCCCCTGAGATATGCATGTCCACAAAAAGTTCTGATAAAGTGATCACATCCATTATTTGAGCTAGAAAAAGTTTCAGATTACAAGCTACGATAAAACCGGCAAATTTTCATTTTTGGCCAAAGAATTTTCGGCTACTCCGTATAGTCTTGAAACCAGCTCTGAAATAGAGTCAGGTGTGGTTTTATTGGATTATTAAATCATGTTGCTGCTATACAGGCTCCATTTTGGTATATTTGGGGTAGGCTTTTAAACTGCTGGTGCGGTAATGTTAACACAACAGCTTGTTTCCATGTGGGAAAATGGTATTAGAGTTGTCTGCATGGTTGCTGAGCAGAAATTTCAAGTTTCCAAAGGTGGCGGCATGCATTTTTTCAACTCAATACATGATGCCCCGAAAGTCACAAAACACAGAAATTCAATTTGTTTGTGGGAAGTCAACACTCTATGAGAGCTCCATGAGATTTTCATGAATTATCACATCTGTATTGGTGCCATGTTACTTTTCTTCCGCCACCTTCCGCCATCTTTGCTGTCGTATTGTGTATAAAAACAAAGAACACTCGTTTGAAAAATAGCGTGAATGAATATTCGCATCTGTATTGAATGAGAATTGCCTGAATGAGACCGGTCATAAACACTTGCAATGGGTTTTGCAAATGTGCCGCCGTGACACAGTCCTGCACCAAACCAAACCTTGTTCATGGGGCGTTCGACAGGGAGGAGATATGTCCCCGATAGAGGCCAGTGACAGCAGGAGTTCCCGGTTTTGTCCCCTCAGAAAAGAATGAGCCGATGACGTGTGCGAAGTCACACCATCGAATTCATGCTTATGTCAGGGGGAAAGAAAAACCTTTGTGTAACTTTTGAAAGACCTGTCCGTCATTGGCGAAACAAAGTATTATCCAAATCCAGCATCAACGTTCCCCGATACCCTTGTGAATCGTCTCATGAGATTCCCCTGTATTCTATTCAAAACCTTCAGAGAAATTTTGATTTCTCTGAGGCTGAAAAAAAGCTCCATGCTGAAAATTTTCTGCAAAATTGCTTTGTCCGGTGATTCAATTTTCTCTCCCATGCTTGAGTTGAGGTAATTTATGACACTAATCCCTGAAATTTTCATAACATCACAATTGCTAAACTTTAGCGCCGCAGTTTCACAGAAAACCCATGCATGAAGACGCAAGTGAAGTTGTGAAAGATTTCACACAATGTCGCGAATCCAGTACGTCAGTGTATGCAAAACATCTGTAGTGATAATCTTGATAGAAATTTTGATTTCTTTGCCGATCAAATTATTCTTCGCAAAATTGCACTTCTCGGAAAAAAAACTAGAGAAAACTTCTCGCGCTAGCATACTTGTGGTCAGTTTCCACTTTTGTGTCTCTGCTGATGAAGCCAGCGCGATAGTTTGCACAGGAATTTGCATAATGTCATACGTCCTGTGTGCTGTTAGAATATGTTCTGCAAAAGCACTTTGACGCCATGCACGATTGCATTCATCCATGGTGCCGTTGGCTTTGGCTTTTTTGTTCTCGGACGAGTGGGTATTCAGTGTCCCGCGGTTTTGGACACATTTATCATGGTCACGCTCAGGCCAGGCCAGGCAGCAGGTCGTGAATTATGTTGTGGCGACGAAGATTGGGAATCTATTTGTCTGTGCCTGCAACAAACAGTGGACCGATTTCTGTGTCGTCCGTCCGCGGGTGAAGGGTGCGTCGATTAACATGGCCTCTTTCGCCAACGACTTTCTACATTTGTCATTTCCCTAATGACTAAAAAACGCTGACGTACGCTAGACGGAGCCACCCACAGCACCCTGAGGACTGAAAATTTCAGGATGTTGGCAAAAAGGCAAAGTTAAGGCTACGTTTTCTAAAGATTCATGGTGCGAAGGGTTTGCCGCAGAGCAGGATTCAGATTGAAAAACATTTTTCAGTGCGCGTATCTATCAAATTGCCAATTCAACAGACGGATATGCAAATTTTGCAACAATCGAAAAGGAAAAGCGTTGTGCAGATAGAAATAAAATTTTCGCAACACAAATCTATATCCACTGAATTGCTTATTGAGTTGAACCTGAGGGTGATTTGCAATGGGGAATACGGCCGATTGAGCCAGTGCTACATTTTCTGCTTTCCAATTCCCGATTTTTTTGAATCACGGGTTTTTCATCACGATATTTATCACAGGACCGATAATTCTTTTATCCATGAGTGATGAGTGCCGCCGATGTCATCGGAGGTAAAGTTAGTCCACTTTTGTGCACGCAGGCAAATGTTTGGAAACCCGCAGTGAATATCACTTTCCCATTTCTCACACTAAGCACCCAAAATAACTTTGGGACTTTAATAGCTACTGAAATTGAGAATCGCGTTAAGTGAAACACACTTTGGAATCCGGTGACTGTGGCTGATGGCACGGAACCGGTTTTCCTGACTCATAAATCAATAAATCTAAATTGGTCGCTAAGCCGCCTCTTTCGACAAGCAGTCTCATTGAAACAGAGAATGCCATTTGAATGCAACCATGAAGTTCATTTCAATAAAACCAGCGTAAGATGCTTCGTTTTCTATGTGCGAGAAAATGGCACAATAAGCTAAAAATACAAAAATTTACAACTCTCAAATTTCGAAGGCTTAATTGGATTCTCTGCATCAAGCAACAATGGGGCGGTAAACTGTTGGCCGAATTCATTGCAACTCACCCTCGATAACTCAACAGCCAATTTTGATAGATTCGTGATTTGAGAATTCCATTTCTATGCTCAGCGCTTATTCATTTTCCATTGAAAGATGCATCATTCTGTTGAATTGGAGTTGAATCTGCGGGTGAGTTGAAAATGAGAATACGGTCGAGATCTGCTGAGGCTCATTCCATACTTGAAGATGTGGGCTGAGAATGCTTCACACTCTTCCACTTAAATACACAGAAAACATTAATTTCTATGCCGAGAATGAAGTTTTCGACCGAGTTTTCATTGTTGAAAGAATTCTGAATTCATTCACTCTGAGCACACTTGGGAGCATTCTTAGCTCATATCTTCAAGTGGAATGAGGAGTAGAGGCGTTTTCAGAGTTAGGTCGACATCATGCGGTCATCGAATTGCATGGGCTTTTACCGATTAGCAGAAGATAATGTGACCCCGTTACTTCCATTCATAGAAAGGTTTTAATTGTCCAATCCAATAACGCTTTATGCTGCGCGTCTGTTTCAAAGCAAACTGTTTGTTGCAAATGCATGAGAATTTCCATGCATCTTTATCTATATCAAAGAGAATTGGGCTTATTTCGAAACTTTTGAATTTCTGTTTCCTTACCTGCCCCGTACCTATTTCCGTAGAAAAGAGTCTAGTTTGAAAAAAGTGAAAATTATTTCAAATCGTGTTATAGAGCAGGCTCAAGCCCTCCTCTAAATGATTGAAAAAGTGCCAATATATTTCCTTGTCCGACAATTCGATCTGTGTTCGTGTGCTCCTCTGTTAGTCTGTGGCGAAGTCATGCAAAAAAGGTAAAAATCTTAACACATCTTCCCACCCCATTTAAGTTAACCACTTGATGAACAATGCCTTTTTTCTTTTATTCTGATACCGCAACAGGGCTTTTTAGATGGAAATCACGTTGAATAGAAATTGAAGCTTTTATCGCCATTAAGGAAGCGTTTTTAAAGAAGCTTTATCATCATTTTATCATCACTAATTATTTTAAAAACGTGCAGGACCTGTGGGTAAGGCATTTATTTTTCTGCATAATGCCTTGTCCACACATTCGCGATTTTGTCGCGTTGTCGCTTCGTCGCGCGCGAAATCTTGTCGCGCGCGACAACTTCGCCATGTGTGGACACCATGCCGCGCGTTGATTTCTGTCGCACGCGACTGTCGCGTCCTTTCCTGGTACCGAGGATAGCTCGCGACATGTCGCGCGCGAAAATGGGCGGGGCCGACTCAACATTCATTCATTTTTCGTGTTTAAAGACAGAAGTCACGTGATTTTCAGTGGGCTACCGTTTCTGTGCTATGAAGGGATAGTTCTGGCTGCATTTTCTTTGTTGGTTCGGTTTATTGCCTGCTTGAAAGCCTTTTGTTAAATCTTATTCAATGAAATTTCTATAGGTACACTGAGACGGTGGATAGAAATTTCGTTGAATAGGTTTTTTCGCAGTCTGTGATGTCGGATTCCATGCCGAAAGGTACGAGTATTCCTGGAACGATACTTGACTTGTGGAATTTATCATGGGGTGGGAGAAGCTTCGCACCTCACCCCAATTCGCTACGGCCCTGATTTTATGTGCTCCCAAGCAGACCCCAAGAAACCAAATTGGACCAACAGGGATACACCCAAGGTCGGTAAACGTATAAAAGGAGGTCGTCTCAATGGAGGGTTTTCCGAGTCGTGTTGTGATTGGTTGTTCATTTGTGACGTAATTGGTGGAAACGGCAGAAACCAACCAACACAGTTTTCTGCGGTTGCTGTTGGGGTTTTGAACAAAATCATTTTGGATTGTATTAAAAAACGCATTTCTGCGGAATGCACTTGGCTGTTTTGTGTGAAAAAATGAACCATCTCGGGAACAAGGGGCACTTGGAGGACAGAGGCAAGAAGACGTGATGGGAACGACAGGGGACTCTGGGCTGGAACGATTTGCGAACCCATTTCAGGTGCAGAGCAATGCACGCTCACGGATGAAAATTCCGATCTCGCCATAAATGCGAAAGAAACAGAAGTGTTCTATAAGATTCTGCGATAGCTCAGTTGGTTCGAGCGTCTGCATTTTTTTCCGGTGGATTGGATGGTCGTGGGTTCGATTCCCGGAGTCGCCAAATTTTTTCAAAACGGAGCAGAAGCGAAATTGAAGTGAAATCCTTTCGCTGGATCATGCACAAGATGCGTGGTTCTCCAAGTCCACTTTGAAAATCTGTGAGCAGGTTCTGCGACCATCTGACATGAAAAAAATTCTTCGAGCTGGTTCCAAACGCGATGATCGACGAAAATATAGAAAAGAGAAAAACACGTCATGCCCTTTTGGTAGGCCAAATCGATAAAATAAATAGGTACCTACTGGAGCCCCGAGCACCGATCTCATCACAGCAACACCCGCACATGATGAGATCCACGCTTTGACAAGGAGAATTCACAACACAGGCCTCGCCTCGACTGTTGTCAGTTTCTCCCCCACATGACCAGGTCACAAATTCGCCAACAAGAAAATTCCGCCCAGCGCGAAAAATCGGTCCATTTTGCGTCGTCATTGCCAGTGAAAGAACTTTGGGTGGGAAATCCAGTTCTGTGTAAAAACGAAGGAAACAGAAAATATTATGGCAGTGCGCATAGTTGCTCACTCCAAAACCTTGGTGAGAGAAAATTGAAAGCCGATCACAGCAGTTGTCGTTTTGGTGCTCCGATGGGTGCATGTTTAGGTACCTGGGCGGAACTGGAATTTCCAGCGATAATTTTGCTTTGTCTGAAAGGCAAGCCGAAAGCCAAACAACATCAACAACAGAACAGGACAGGACACCGCCCTGTGGCAAGGCAGCTGCGGTGGCAACACACCGGAAAAGCAAAATACAGGTAGGCCTACCCCCGCAATTGGCGGAAGACTCCAGCATCCTCCAATGACGTCACATTTTTGGCATCTCAAAGCCTTCGAGATTGCTGTTTTCCCATTGAGACGACCTCCTTTTATACGCGTTTACCGATCTTGGATACACCTATGAAAGTCAAAGTTGAAACAGAGTCCTGAAGTCTATTGAAGATGACAAGGCTTGTGGTTGCAATCCAAATGTGAAGCCCGATTTTTTTTTTTTTTTTGAAAATTGTTTTTCGGTTTTATGGGCTGAAATGCACCGAAATGGTTCCATTTTTGGTTGTGTGTCGAAATGGACGAAATGATGAAGTGTATAGTGATGGTAGTGAAGAAATAAGTAGTTTTAGGTAGGTAGAATTTTAAAAAGACAGCGAAAAGAAAAACACCTGCGCAAACGGTTCATGAAACAGTTGCCCAGAACAGAGACTTTCGCGAGCGATTTTGTCGTAAATGTGTGGCCGCCGTGCCGAAATACCGCGCGGCAATATTTCGCGCGCGACGACGCGACAACGCGACAAAATCGCGAATGTGTGGACAAGGCATAACCACCAGAAAATCAAGTGCATCATGATGTCAAGATTCATTTCCCATTATGCGCATTTTTTGTGCGCGTTGTCGTAGAAATTAAACTTTCCGATTTAAACTGCTGCAATACGAAGGTTGTTCAAGTCCCGCCTGGCTTTGGCAAGTAATCGATGGATTTTTGGGCTGATATTTGGTGGACCGTCTAGACCTTCTATAATTAGCTCCCTGCCAAATTGGCACCTTTCTGCCATCTCTGGATCGGCTTCACCAGTTCTTTTTAGAAGAAGCCCTCATGAGGCATCGAAAAACCACTGGGCCACTGCTGCGATCAGCTCCATGGCATTTTGAAGGTGCCCCCAATGGTTTTCATTAGCCAAGGTTGGAAAAGGATCTACTGGTGCCAGTGCGCGAAA
>JASGXE010009189.1:0-27378 GCA_030068105.1 Sinentomon sp. SZTP_YWyxl
TTAAAACACAAGGAGCCTCTTTTAATTTTGATGGGACACTCAAACTTTGCAGGTAAGTAGGCCCTAACATGTTTTCATCAGTAGGGTTGTATCATTAAGGTTCTCGGTGCCGGCATGTTGATGTGTTTTTGCTTTTCTTTCCTATTTCCAGCATGTCTCAACTTCTTGAAGCTCTGCAAAGTCAAGTATTACAACTTCTGCCTATTCCATACTGTGCAAAAGAATTTCATAGCTCAAACGGGTGACCCGGATGGCATGTCACGAGGTGGTGACTCAATTTACAGGTAAGTGTTTGTGACTCATCCTCTCTCAGGGTGCTGAGCGATCAGTAAAAGTCAGTCAGGGTAGTGGTGGTGAAAGATATCAGGGAAAAAGGCTGAAAATCCCCAGGAAATTGTCCAGGAAAAGGCCAGGAAATTGTCCAAAACATGTGTCGGAGAGTCCGAAGTAAAATGTCCAAAAAATAGACACACAAGCTGTCCTGCATAATAAGGTCCTTTAAAAAAGGAGAAAATATGTTCAATACCTGTCCAAATATTTGTCAAGAAGTGGCTAGGACCAGGACCCCTGACATAGCCAAAATAAAATTTGAAATTTCACCCATAGACTACCTGTTAACCCATTGAACCCAGAATATTTCACTTGTGAATGCCATAACAAAGCCGGATAGATCAATTTTTGTTATTTCACCAAAGCCGGAATATAATTTCCGGAAAAAAATACGCATGATTTTTGCACTTTCATTGTCGATAACGATAACTGCCAATCTTTCAGCCAGAATTGAAAAAAATTACAAATTCCACTGGAAAACTACCTGCCCGCAGAATTCAAATTTGCTGTCAAAAATAGTTTTTAAACAATCAAAAAACACCTGCGGAAAGCCCAAATGAGAGAACACCAAAGTTACACGAATGCTGCGAATGCAGCCATTTTGAATTGTGACAAGCAGTGCCACCACGCGGTCGGTTGAAGTCAATTTTCAAACAATCGCCGCGCCGCCGAATATTCTCCGATTGCGATGAAACAAAAACCAAAATAATCGCTGAAGTGTCGTCTATCGGAACGGATATACATCGAATTTGCTCCCCTAGCCGGAATTTGTCTGAAAATTGCAGCAAATGAAGTGGTGATGGAAATGGACCAGGTCCGTTCTTCGGCGTTGATGATGAAATTGAAAAAGCATGTTTCAGCCATTTTGCACGATCGCCGCCCCCAGACGAGGTACGGGCTCATTGGGTTAAGATAGGTGTCATAGAAAGTGCCTTAGAGACGTCAGGGAAAATCAGGGACCATGGGAATTCCATTTTCACAGATCGCTGAGCACCCGGATCCTAGGTGAAGGCAGGAATTCATGGGCCTTTTCACAGTAGGCCTACCTTGCTACTTTCTCCTTCATCCTACCTGGTGGACAGTATTTTTCTGCTTGCCCCGACTATGTCGTCTTTTGATGATCTGCTTGTTCTCTAATCCCGTCTGTAATTTAATTCCAGCCTGGCCAAGATACCTGTCTGATTTTAGAAATTACATATTTCTATCTTGCGTACCACAGGTTCCTCTATGGTGATCAGGCACGGTTCTTTGAGGCTGAGACAATTCCAAAACTACAACAGAAGGCTGTGAAGGGAACAGTTGCAATGGTGAACTGCGGACAGAGCTTGTAAGTTTGACATTATTGGTGTTGTTTTCTACAAAGGCATACCTGTGTCCAAATAGGTAGTACATAGTCCTTTCGTGCAGACTCTCCTTATCTGTCTTTTCATTTTGAATGCTGGTAGACGATCTGCTAATTCGGCAGACGGCACCACCCCACCAAACCCACGTAGGTACCTGCAGGACGAACGAGTTATCTTGACATTCACAGGGGCAGGAAATGAGCATTGGTAACTGATGGCTTTCAGTCCTGAAAAAAATAATTAATACCTGTTGGTAGGCTAAGTCTTGAAAAGAGTAATCTTGAAGGATTTGATTCACAAGATTGCAGTTACAGACCTGATTCAGAAGTTCATTGTGGCTATGAATTTGATAGGTGGGTATAGGCTATGCCTCTTTCCATGATGACTTTGATACCTTCCTACCTTCTTTCACATCACGTTCTGATTCAAACTTTTGAAAGATTTTGAAATACGTTGGGCCTTGTCCTGTAACAGAACTGTCATTCCTCCCTCATCTAGGTATTGTCTTGTCTCTTTGAGCCAATAATTTCTTCCTTGCAGTGTTAGCAGATGGAGATTTTTCTTACACTGGGTGGGGTGCACCTGCACACGGTGGTCCCTGAAAACCGGACAGCCGGACAGGACTGCCGGACAGGAAGAAAGGACCGCCGGACCGACCCGGACAGGTTAGGTTAGGTTAGATTAGGTTAGGATAGACTATCCTAACCTAACCTAACCCGTCCGGGTCGGTCCGGTGGTCCTGTCCGGCTGTCCGGTTTTCAGGGACCACCCCTGCACACACAGATCCTGTTAACCCTAGACTGCATAGGTACCAGGACACCAGAGTCCGCTTGAAAAAGAGGCTGGTGGTTGGAGATTGCATCAAATATTTTTTGTTAGAAAAAAAGTTTTGTTTTGAAAAAAAAAATGTGAAAAAAATTCAAAATTTTGAAAAACATTTTGAGACAAAAAATATTCACATTTTTGCCTGGCATTTTGTCTGGTCTGCAGTCTCGGGAATTTGTCTAGACTAAATTTATGACATCCATGAGATGTTATGCTTTTTCCTCGAGAAGATTTTAAAACTGCTTAGGTAGGTACCTGCCTACCCAGACAGAGAGAACTGTCCATTCACTCCCACACCCACCTGTGAAGTGTTAAATTGTGTTGCTTTTGGTGCTGGCTTCATTCCTGTTTAAACCAGTATAAGTGATTTTAAATGTGATTTTTCCAATGTTATCTTTCCTTGCCTACTTTTGTCTTCTTGCTCCATTCTCTTTCACCTCCTTCCTTGCTCCCTCTCTTCCTGCCCCATTTAGAATTGGGTCACAGTTTTTCATCAGCTTGGCACCTGATCTGGATTTCATCAACAATGAGCACTTCATTTTCGGCCAAACTGTTGAAGGTCTTGAAGTTCTTGATAAGCTCAACGAATCTGTTTGTGATGAAGACCATCGACCATACAGGGATATCAGGTCAGGCTGTTATCTTACCTATCCATCTTCATTTCTTGATGCTCCACAATCTCCATTTGCGGGGCTTCTTTTCCTTCTTCTGGTTATGTTGTGATTGGGATATTGATAAGAACAACCAGTATTCCTGCCTATTTTGGGCTGGATTGACCTGTTTGGCACCTTGAACGAACACCCTGTTATCAAGTGGGTCATGATTCATGGATGACACAACCACATGACCGGAGGTTGAGCACAAGAGAAAGGGAAAGCAGAGGGGGGAGAGAGAGAGGTAGCAACTGTGATGAAGGCAAATTCTGAAACACAATCACAGTAGGTATGAGAATGCCATTGCAAGAGAAGAGAGGGAGACACTTGTGTGGCAAGTAGATTTGAACCCTTCGACATCAATGCAAATTCCTACCTGTGCAGCGTGCAAGCAGGAGTGTGTCATGTCTGGCCAGCGAGATGAAGGGAAATAGCTGTGCAGAGGGGTGGAATAAGTGCACAATGTCAGTGATTGAGAAAGAAAGGTTAACACATATTGCATGGTTGTTTTTGAGATCAGTGGTGTTTGAGGTAAAATTGCAATCATTGGACGGATCAAATGGAGCCTGGATCACCAATGACAGAATGTTCTTTTTGTTCTTTGGTTTAGGTACGAACAGAAATCTGTTTGTTGACAGTGGAAATCTTCAGCGAAAACGAACTGGGGTTTTCATGCTTCATTGTGTGAAAAATGGATATTTCTGTCGGGAGATGTGAAAAAATTCATCAATTTCACCCAGTGGTTATAAGGATCTCCAAGGAAACTTGTGTCCAATCGTAACAAAGAGAGAAAACATGCCAAAATTTGGCACACATGTTACAAAAGCATCAGATTACAAACTGACAAAATTTCAAAGATTTATCTCTAGTATATTTTGTTTTCGAAGGAAATGTCAAAGACTTTTGAAATGCACCTCGTAGGCATATTTTTTGCTGATCAGTTCCAAACTATGTTGGTTCACACACATCCTACATGGGTAATATTCTATCAACAGAGAAGCCACCAGGCGTCATATAGAGAATATGCCAGAGGACGCTTTGGTCCTCGTCTTTATGAAGGGCCATCACAAAAAAGTTAAGTTTTCTCTCACCTTTTCAAAATTCAGTTGAAAAAAGTCAACAAAGTGAGGAAATTTTGCTTGCTCTTCTTTCACACGCATCACTACGTAAAACAGAAACAGCGGAGAGATCATGACGGGGGTAACGCTAACTCCCAGCTGCGAGGTAAATTTTTGCCATCTGCTCCAATGGAAAAAATTTACCTCGCAGCTCGGAGTTAGCGTAACCCCGGTCATGATCTCCCCGCTGAAAGAGGTGGAAAATGCAAAAATAATCATTGTTCCCGCAACTCAGTAATCTATCCTTGCTTTTCTGTAATTCTTACCTACACGTCTAAATGTGTATTCGCATTTCAAATGTCTACTTGTTGTGTTTAGGTTTCAAGGTCCTATTTGTTTCAGTAGCCTGCGTTCAGTTTGTTTCACCCCCTTGAGTTCTTTTTTCTTTCTTTCTTTTTTCAGAATCACTCACACTGTCATCCTTGAAGATCCGTTTGATGATCCAGATGGTCTTGACCTTCCTGATAAATCACCACAACTAACCAGGGAGATGATCGATGTTCGTTCAGGTTTTGATTTTACCCTAAACCAGCATCATCTAGATTGATTTATGAACACAATTTGTTTAGGCTGGGCTGAATAAACCCCAATTACTTAGGTACCTACCTTCTTGCTTAGGAAGCCTGCTTGAACTCCAAGCTTTGTCTCCAGTGGATGCTAAAACGGGATTGGTGTTCTGCCGCCGCCACCCCCCAGTGGTGCAGCGGCCCCAAAGTGTGCTCTGGCTTGCCCCCATCCCCATTACCCTGATCTGGGCCTCCAGAATCCACAAGCAGCCTTTTGGAAACCTCGGGGCCTGGCTGGTGTTGAATCTGGAAGCGTGGCATACAGTGGTTGAATTTATCCCCTCTAATTAATAGGTAATTATTTCCTGGGCATGCATTGTTGACTTCCTAAAACCCATAAAAATGTCTTCCGGCATGACGTGGTGTGGTGTGGCCTGGGTTCAATGTGCTGAATTCAGCCTGGCTGCTGGTCCATATGTTTTGGTTCATTTGTTCTGGCAGCGGAGAGATCATGATTCATGATGGGGTTAGGTAACGCTAACTCCGGAGGTAAAGCCAATGCGAGGCAAATTTTTAACATTGGATAAGATGGGAAACTTTTGCCTCGCATTAGCGTCACCTCCGGAGTTAGCATTAACGCCGATATGATCTCTCCACCATGGATGACCTATGGACATGCAAAAAATGGGTTGGTTACCTCCCATAACTGCCTATGTTATAAACTTTGATTTGTGTGCGCTTGAGATGCATATGAGTCTAATATTATGCTTCTCAAATCTAAACAAAATGCGAAGGAAGCCATTATAGAGGATTATTTGCTTTAACAGTGTCTTTAAAAAGTCTCCTGTCAACCCTGGCAAATTTCAGGTTATGCTCTCCAATTTTGCGTTGCTTTATCTTAGGATTTTTCAGACCCAGGTTGCCTTGTACGATTAGGCCTACACCAGAGGAACTGCATCGGAATTAAAAGAAGTACCTACAACACCCAAGCACCTGTAATTACCTCATAAGTGCTATGCACTAGTCTGGGGTTGTTGAGAGACTTTTGAAAGATCATGTATGCACTTGAAATATTCCAATTTCACAGATCAGTCCATGTGCTTTTGAGTCGTGCACTGTCAGCAGACCACCCCATCAGCCCAAGCAGAGTACCCTGGGATGGATTCCTCGTGAAGTCAGGGAAATTTTCATGCCTTCCCATCAACATTTAGTTCATTATAGAAATGTAAAAAAATTTCAGGTTGATCCGGTTTTGATTTTTTATTTTATGGCTATTTCAAAAATAGCTCCACAACAGTCAGAAACAGACAAAACTGGTGAATGTGACAAACATCTGTTTGATCGAATGTGCATTTTTGGTCAACAGTCGGAGGTGAATCTGGCCTCCGTCTATTGACCACCCATCACTGGCCGTGGGATGATCACCTGGAATTCTCCCCACTTTCCGAGTGCGTTCAAAAGTTTGCAACACCAATTGCAGTTTCGAAATTCGACCAAAAATGCACCTTTCGATGAAACACGATGTTTTTCACATTCACCGGTTGGCGGTTTTGTCTGTTTCTGACTGTTGTGGAGCTCTTTTTGAAATGGCCATAAAATAAAAAATCAACAATGGATCAATCTGAAAAAGTTTATACATTTCTATCATGAACCAAATTTTGAAGCCAAGGCATCACAATTGCCTAGAAGTGTATCATTCCATCTCAGGCTCAAAACTTTCTGAATGCCCTCCGTAGGTACATCCGTACCAGGCTACTTTCCATTTTTTTCATACAAGCTGGGTACGTTTTCTATTTTCTCAGCTGAACTGCACCACAGTGTGACTGTGTGAAATTAATTGATCTTTAATCGAAGCTTTGCACTTCCTCTCTGATTTTTTTATAACATTTTTTTCTAACATTTTTCTATCCTATTGATTTCTTTCTTTTTTTTTTCTGTCATAGAGTGTCCGCATAGCTGCAGACGAGGATATCAGTGAGAATGAAGTGGAAGGAAGTGAGGAAGGAGAATTGGAGGAGAAGATAAAGGATAAGGAGGCAAAAGCGAGGGCAATTGTCCTCGAGATGGTTGGAGACATTCCCGATGCAGAGATGGCACCACCTGAAAACGTGCTCTTCGTTTGTAAGCTCAATCCTGTCACCAGCGACCAAGATCTGGAGATTATTTTCTCCAAGTTTGGAAAAATCCGGAGGTGAGTCGGGGGAGGAACATGATGACCCTTTGGGAAAATGGTCACTTTGCCCATGCCTCAAAAAGCCTTGAAAATTTGAACTGATTTTTGTGATGGTCATGAAAATGACTCCTGAAAACAACTGTGTTGGACAACGGCAAGTCAGCAGGTTTGCCTGTGGTGCAGCCCAGCCAGTGCCATTGGCACGTTGCAAAAGCCAGATAAGAGGATGTGGTAAAAGGTTTTCTCTGGAGATCTCCTTCCACATCCTCTCTTTATTTGATATGCAGCTCTTATGGACTGTACGAAGGGTTTTTTTTATCTGGCCTTCGGGCTGGGTTTTCCCCCTACCTCACCCAGCGACTACCCATACAGTTCGCAATTAAATGGGGTCTTAAAATCAGCTAAAACAGTGTTGGACAATAAAATCTGACAGGGTACACTTTACAGCGGCGAGAAAATTAATTGTATGGTCTCTTTTCTCTCTCGAATTTTCGGGGAAATCTCGATCATATCAAAATTGGTAATCCATCACTGATTTGACGCATATATCCATGCAACGAAATCCGATTTCTTGAATCTGAAATCAACACAATTCTCCCAGTTTTCTTTTAAAGATCGAAAAACCGACATGTTCTTATGGCACGAGTAATTTTCTCGCCACTGTACGTCAGCGTCAGCATAGAGTGGGTCCCTATTCCCGAAATGGGTCAAACAACAGCTAAACTTTGGAATAACCATCCAGTACCTGATGCAGAGCTTTATTCGGTTTTTACTGTGTGATAGACAGTGTTTCTTGAGAAATATATCGGTGCCTGGTCTATATGCGCAGGCACTGTCCTTAGTGCTTGACCGCTCCCCCTCTTCCTCTCTTGGGATGGAAGGGGGCAGGTGGTTTGGCTTCAAGACATTTACCTGGCTCTTCTGCTGCACTGCCACGATAGGTATCTAGGTTTTTGATTCCTCCCTGGTTCACACTCTTGTCATTGGTCCGTGTCTGGACAGCAGTTCAGCACAGCAGTTCCAGAAATGGGAAATTATTATTGTGGTGTCACAGTCCTCAGACATGGATGTAGGTTTCGTAAATGTCCAACAAAACAAAAGAGCCTTGGTCGGAACTTTTTGAGTAGTGGTTATCGATCACCAAAGACCAAAGAAAGAGCTGTGGGTGGATAACCAAGTTTTGGAGCTCATACTGATCCCTGGGTTCTGAGGTTTTTGGGACAGATAGTGATATTAGTGTGGGCACCTTCAAGTGAAATGTCAGATCTTGGCTGATGAAGTAACTTGACTTTTTGTGCTCTTGTTCTGTTGATATATCACCATCGATGTTTTGTGTTGATTTGCGCCTGGACTCTCGTCCTTGCAAATTAAGTTACCTATTTGATTCTGTGTGGGAGAGAATTTTTTGATTCAAAATCAGCGTCAGAAAATGAACAAAGCAGAACTTTGGCCTAAATGGTGTAAAACTCCTGTGGATCTCCTTGGCACTTATGGAAGTCTCGCATTTTGACTTGAGACCCTTGATAGGGGTTGAATTGGCTTAGGTATCCATTTGGCGAATAATTCAAACACACGAGCCACTTTGCCGGGCGCGTCCTTGCTTGGGCCTATTTTGGTGGGCACCTACCTGACCCTACCATTCACACCATGCATTTTCTTTCTTTTCTTCTCTCTGTCTCAGTTGTGAGGTGATCAAGGATGGCCAGACAGGTGCCTCTTTGCAGTATGCTTTCGTTGAGTTTGAGGAGAAGAAGTCCTGTGAGGATGCCTACTTCAAGATGGACAACGTCCTAATTGACGACCGACGCATCCATGTCGACTTCAGCCAGAGTGTATCCAGATACAAGTGGAGGGGCAAAGGTAAGGTGGTTAGGATGGATCTGCTTGAGCCTCTGCTTTATTGAATTTTTCTTGACTAATTTTTGTCATTTGCTGAGCCTATCATACTGTGCCTACTCTATTTTTCTTTTATTGCGTCAGGGTGTGTGCTGTCTCGTGAATCAGAGCAAAGTTTTTCTGTCTCTCAGTCCGTCAGCCAGGGATGGTTACGATGTAAGAACTCCAGCATACCGTAATTGACGAGCGAAGCGAGTCTACAACGGACAGCAAACCACAATTTGTGTGCAACGATAACTCAAAAAATGGATAACCGATCGTACCCAATTTTTGTGGAGGTGAAGATGTCCATGTGGTGCGTTGCTGTATAGTTTTTGGTCAAAATCGGTAAAAAAAATGACAAAATGGCACAACAAAAACAAAATTGCTCTTTCCCCTACCCCACCTCAACAAAACCAGTAAGCGCAACAATGAACAGACACTGCAGGCCGCGAAAACTCCGAACCTCACTCACGCCTACTCACCGCACCCCCATGCACAATTTGCATCCCAACGCAGACAATGAAGGAGACAAGGCCAAGAGGCGAGCACAGGACTGCAATAGTGCAGAGGCAGAGAAGCCAAGCTGAGAAGAAACAAACAGGACAACAGGTTGCGTTTTGTTTCAGTCAATGAATGCAGGAATCAGTGATTGATCAGTCAACAACACCACACAAAGAAGAAAGAAATCCGCATACCAGACACCAGCTGTGTGTGCATGCAGGTGCCTGCTGTGGCGAGTGGATGCTGTGCAGTGTGGCGGAATGGGGAAAATTTTTTCCTTTTGGGGAAATTTTGCACCTTTGGGGAAGGTCTGGGGAAATCGATAGTTTGGGGAAATTTCGAGTTTTGTCCACCAACAACAGCGCAAATGGATTTTGCAGAAATGTGAAACGGGGATTTTTTCGCTATTCTTGTGTTGTGACGCATTTTGACACGACTGAGCATCCGATGCTCGAATATGGAATTAATGGATCAAGTTCGGTTTGGAAAGGACAGGATGGGACGCAAACGAGGCCCGCATCCCGCGAAGACACCCAACTCCTCCACCCGCACCCCATGCACAATTTTCGCCACAAAGCTCACAAGAGAAGTGGCTCACCAGAGAAGAGACTCCGAAGGAACAGGACAAAAGGTTGCATTATTTTATTCGCCAAACAAAACAACCAGCGAAACATCAGCCAAAACGCATCAGCACTCACATCAGCACTCCGGGATTTTCGTGAGTCCAAAATGTGTGCTGCAGGATTGCGGCGTTTAAAGGCGGTGTGCGCTGCTAAAGATATGCCAGTGAATGGCGGACCGCGGTGCAATGCCCACAGAAAGTTAAAGTTTTCCTGAGCCAAGCGACGGTTTTTGATGCAGTTTCGCATGGCGCAAAGCTGAAAAATGAGCGCTTCCACACATGTATGTATACTCGTATAATGATCCCAACCTTTTGTCGGGTGAAACTCTGAAACCATTTGAGGATCAAAAGTGCTCAAGTTTCGGAGAAATAAAATTCCGGATCCCTGCCAAGAATCCCAAAATCATTGAATTTGAACACCACTCAACAACAATTTTATGACCAGAGATAACATTACATGGCAGCAGTGTTTTGTTTTTGAGCGGTGAAAAGTCAGTGCCTCCCTCGCTTGTGCAGGAGCAACTGGGAACGCAAAAAAGCTGATCGCTCGTCGACAACAGGAAGCCTGTCTCCTGTTTCCTAGTTACCTATAAATAATTAATTATTGTGTTGTTTTTTTAAGTTATGACAAAGTTTGATCTGACACCAAATTTCAGGTGTTGGCTTGGGCTGAAGCCACAAACGATTGACTCTCTGTCTGTAGGCTGTAGCCTACAGACAGGCAATCCAAGCTGACCAGTGCCAATGCCAATTCTGTTTTTACTGTGTATTTCATTTTTTCATCATATTTATTTTTTAACAATGAGAATTGTAAATTTTTATTTTTGTATTCAATGTGATAAGGGAATTCGCCCCAAAAATAAACAATAAATTCAATTCAACAATATTGCATAATAGACTAGGCCAGCATGATACATGGTGCTGGATTTGATCGATTCTTTTTCGTCGTGTGAATTTTCCTACCCAATGTGACTAGGCAAAAACTTCGAAAAGTGCATCGGTACAAAATAGAACAAATGAAAAAGGTACCTAGGTAATTTGGGTTGTTACATTTTCTCCATCCCTTTTTTTGCATTGCGCATGGCCAACATTGCTCGCAGTTCGGGAACAGACTCGGCTAACACTGGATGAGCAGGAGTGCTTGTGGGAAATGTTGGCAGGATTGATTTTGATTGCAAATGACAAAAACTCTATTCTGCAGTGCACATAGATGCATCACAGCATCAGACAAAAGCACCTCATCCATTGTAAGGATGGCATTAAAAGGTGAAACATGCATAAAAATGCAAAATGCACACGTCTAACACATGACATGTATTGTGTTCTTGATAGTTTGACCAAGAAATTATTGCAATAAAGGTCTGGGTGTAAAAAAGAAAAAAGAAACAAACAAAATGAAGTAATGCTGTACTTGAAACTCAACGGAAGATGACCTAACGAGTGTGACTGCAACATTACAGTTACATCAAAGCAAAACTCTGAGAGCATGTGTGATCCTGCTGCCCCCCAAACCTTCTCGCTGTACTGCTCTGGTACCTGCTTTCCTCCCTGAAACAGATCGATAAGGTGGTGCTGTCTGGTCTGAATGACCACAACATGATTGGTTCTTATCAGGTACATCTCTTTAACTTCCATTCCACATGATCTCCATCTTAAAAGCCCTGTTTTGTGAGGTTCACAGAACTAAAAAGACATTGTGGCACTGTGTTGCACACATTCAAAAAGACGCCCCTTAACTCTCCACTCTTTCCACTCACTCTGTCCACTCTTTCCACTTCCTCCTTATACTTCCACTCCCTCCTTATACCTCCTTATACAATCTTTTTGTGTTTTCTTTCTTATGCCCAGTTCTTATAAAAGGAGGTTTCCTTAGACAACAAAGAGTTGCACTGACCTCATTCTGAGTCTTTTTCTAGAAATCTTATCATCGGTTTTCCTGTCGATAAACTAAAGGTTTTTAGTTGAATTCAATTCCCTCATTCATTTCAAACAAGGTCGTGGTGTTGTAACGGCATCTTCAAAAGAAGGGAGGCAGCAGAAGGAGGTACGTGAAGGAGGCGACCGTCGTGCATCATCCTTCCGCCGTTCCCCTCCTCCTGCTCGGAAGGATTTCCAGGACAGGAAGAGACCACCACAGAAGGACCCTGCAGCTCTGCCAAGAGGACACCAGCACAACACGGACAGGAATGACAACACCAGCTCTTCTTCAAAGGTCAGCGTTAAAGCTGGAAAAAATGGAAAGTTTTAAAAGTTTTAAATGGTGACCGCCAGTCTCTCTTGCACTGCTTGGAGGTGGCAGGCTTCAGACTGCCCTTGGCGTCGTTAACAGCACCACTTGAAATACCATCACTTTTACTAGCTTTCCCTGAGCGGTGTGGGAAAGCGGATTGGGTTAAAAGGAGGGGCTCTGCTTCGGCAACGAGCTGGCCGCGCCTCGGCTAAAGGCTATCCCACGGTCAGGTTGCGATTCGACCAGCACCTGACGACGGGAGCGTGACGCCCCGAAACGCGTCGTGTGTCGAGGAAGAAAGAAAAACACGGAGAAGATGTCAATTAAAAGTGCGTTTAATCATTCAAAGGTTGCGACTTTTTCCCTGCTTTTTGCAGTTTTCACATGGCTTCTTTGGCCGGTGTTCGTCCCCCCCTCCCCGCTCTGGCTTTGCCCAGGCTATCAGAATTCAGGTCGTGACTTCTTTTCCTGCGGGCTCATTTGGCACCGACTTGTGTGACCAGCTAGCCTGGCTCTTGTAACGGCCAGTTACAGTTCACGTGGGAACCTCTCCCATGCTTGGCTGCCTTTGCTGGCAAGCAAGCGAGTTTTTTTGATATGAGGGTCTCTCTGCCTTGGCTGCGTATGGCCCAACTCAGGCAATTCGGTAAGTTTCCCTCATGAACGGAAAAATAATAGATTGGATATCACAAACTGCCGAATTCAAGGCAAATTTTATTCGCTCCCAGCAGTTTGCAGATTGGGGCCTGATAATGCCCGTCAAAATGAAAGTGCAAAAGAGGACAGGGTGTCCGCAAAGAGCTGTATCATGTATGCTCCTCTTACAAGTGTCAGGACACTGGCGTTGGTCATGTACAGGAGAATGGCTGAGAATCAAACGAAATTGAGTCTATTTTGTGTTGACTTGGTTTTTACTTGTGGGCATTATCAATAATGCATTCTACCATGATTGTGTTTGAATCATTAGATACCTACCGACCCAACTACAACCTTGGTGCTGTTTACCAGTGGAACCCCGATCTCTGCCCAAGTCATTTTCCTGCTTTTGCCAACTCGAACTGATGCCTTTTTTTTATTTAGGTTTGGTCTGGCTTTCACCGTGTGCCCTTTTTCCATGTCCTTTGCAGGTTGCAGCAGCAAAAGGCACTGCCAAATTTCAAACTGGTTCACTTTCCCATTCAGTTTCAGCTTTGAACTTGGAGCAGGGGTAGGTGTGATGACATGATCACCCCCCCCTCTTGCAGTTTTTACAACTCATCATGTGCAGCTCTCTTTCCTGATTGATTTTCCCTGGGAAAAAGATCGGACACCTATCTTTATTGCTTGCTATTGATATCGGCAGATATCACTGCTTCATCTTCACTTGACAAGTAATTGAGGAACTGTAATTAATTAAGTAACCTACTGTAATTGAGCTTCCCTTACCCCTGTGACTGTCATGTTACCTGCATGTGGAGGGAGGCCTTGTTTGTCATTCATTTCCCCATTCTTTTCTTCTGCAGATTTCACCACTACGCAAAGATAGCAGGGATGTCAGGAGGGAGAAGAACCGGAAAAAGGAACCGATCCATGTCAATCGACTGGATGAAATGGACAGAAAGGAAATTGAGCATCGTGGGCCACCAGTTGCAGCAAACAGAGGACAATCTTCAGTGCAAAAAAGTGATCGTACGACCGAAAGACATATTCGTTCCCAGAACGATGGTGACAACCACAGATCAGGAGAGAGACATCCCTTGAAAAATGCACCTGACGGTCGGGGATTAAATTCCGATGACCGTAATCATTCCCGTTCCAGGATTGATGATATCTGTGATAATCGTAGTGATAACAATAAGAATAATTCTAGAGCGGTGCCTCCCCATCCCCGTGATGCTGCTCCCGGAAATAGGTCACAGATCGACAGGAAACCACTAGCTAATCGCAGGCGCAACGAACGCAGATCACTCTCCCCCATCCGTCAGCAGCCAAGGCCTCGCGTGCGCCCCCTCTTGGAGAATACATCCAAGCGGGAATTTCTGCCTAATCACGTCCGGCACAGTTCATCGGAACATTCCGACCCCAACAGAAAGCCTCTCCGCAATGATCGCATTCGACCGCTTATGGAACAGATACCGAAGTTACCGTCCAGGCACAATTCCGATAGGTCCGTCTCAAGTTCCGGTGATCATGGCCCCCGGGCCGGCGGATGCAGGTCACAACCAAACAGCCAGGAGCGAATTGAAAGACCGCACCAAGACGGACGGCCGCACCAGGAGTCTCTTGCGTACAGGTTGCAGACGATGGCACATGCTGGAGAGAGACCAAAGGTCAACAGGCTCCGGACAACAACTGATTTGGATCCCAGGCGAAAGGCTCTTCTTGGGTGCAATGACCCTCGATTCTCTGCGAGCGTACCGGATGTCAGGGGCAGTGGACCGTTAGGGGTACGCAGTCATGAAAAGGTTCAGCGCAACGGTACTTATTCTGACGTCAACAACAAACGTGACCGTGATGGTGAAAACCGTGTCGTAAGGCTGACCGGAGGGGATCGGCATGCATCTCGCAACACTGTTGATGTAAGGAGGGCATCGGAGGTTGAAATTGGGCTAAAGGTCAAGGTTAACCAAGAGAGTGGAGGGAGTCGAACCCTGAAGAGAACGATGCTGGGTAATGCTGACGAGCGACGGGAGGTAGACGGGAAGAAGAAAGCGAGGAAAGATCAGAAGGCGATTACTACCCCGAACGAGGGGCAAAAGGTGAAGAAGCATCAGCGGGAGAAGCGGGCAAAGACGAACGTTGAGAAACGGCGGCGAAAGAGGAGCCGATCGTCGGCCAGTGAAAGTGGCAGCGGCGGCGGGGGAAAGCGAAAGAAGAAAGCGAAACATCGAACGAGGGATGACTCGAGTTCATCGAGCGATGACGACTCATCGGATGAGTCAGACTGCAGTTCCTCCAGTGGTGATGAGCGTAAAAGACAACGTTCCCGATCCAATTCCAAGCATAGCAAAAAGACAAAGCCCAAGAAGCATAGGAAGACCCGCTCGAAATCCAAGAGCAAAGCGAAGCAGAAGAGTAAGAAAAAGGAGAAGGGAGGAAGAAAGATTCACAAGAGAAGGTCATCGACCTCATCACAGACCTCTTCCTCATCGGACAGTGATAATTCGTCCTCATCACAGACCTCCAGAACCTCTTCGTCCTCTGAGGATAGCTCCTCTTAGCGGTGAACGGTTGAACAGTTTTCTTCTGTTTTGGGGTTTGTTTGTTTGATTTTTGTTGGTTCTGTTGAAGGAGTTGTTTTGTTGTTATCACGTTTTCACTGTCGTATCTCTCTTTCCCAACACCATTCATGATTTAATTTTGATTGCTTCCCTTGATCAGTTTTTTTTTAGTAATTTATTTCACTTGAAACTTGAAAGTTCAATTCCACTTTCAGTAACAAGATAAGAAACAAATTGGAGCGATTCGATGATAGGTTACTCTGTTTGGGTTTCCCTCCCACATGACATTGTAGTGAATTGAGGAAGGTAGGGGGTAAGAAAATTGGAGAAAAAAATGTAATTTTTGTGCTTTCTTCATTGTTTCACAAGCTATCACAGTTCCCACACGGGGTTTTTTGCAAAGCAGCATATATCTCAATTTCATTCACCTTGAAAAGTACAAATTCAAGATGCAATAAATGCATGGGCACCACGAACGGGAAACAGAGTCAATAATAAATTAAAAACTGGCCGCTAACCATTCGTAAACAACTTGTAAATGGCGACGTTTCGCCCCCACCAATGTGGGGCTTTGTCAAGCAAAATTGGAACAGATCTCCTTCACTGCTGCTCTGAGACTGGACCTGAGACTGACCCTAAAGACAGTTCGTCAGTCTGCAATGTCCCCTGTGAAGACTGCAACCAAACCTGCTATGGTGAAACCAAGTTCCCCCTCCAGCATCGCATCTCACAACACAGAGCCGATGTCCAACACAGCCGCCTCACCACTGCCCTCTCCCGCCACGCTATCACAACCGGCCATATCATAAATTTCAACGCAGCCCAAGTCAAACGCAACTGCGACAGAATTCGAATTCAAACACAACTGCGAATGAGAAAAATCTGGAGTCCTGCCACATCATCTCAGACCAACAAGCCATGAATGACGACCTGGGCACAATTGTTGCCTGGCAAACAGACTATCAGACTAACGGCCCTCACCCGCCCCATTCAAAAACATCTTAACTTCCTGCCCCTCCCACTCCAGATCCCAACAGAAGAATTTTCCCTAGACTCCCAACGAATTCTGCACTGACCCCACATAGCAACCACCCGACCCCTCCTGTCCCCGCCATCATCCACACCAGAATGCTGACCACAACTCCACACTTCCCCCCTTCAGAAAACACCAGCCCACATCAGCAACCATCCCAGCTCATCGTCATCCAGTCTCAGAGCAGCAGTGAAGGAGATCTGTTTGAACTTTTGCTTGACAAAGCCCCACGTTGACGGGGGCGAAACGTCGCCATTTTCAAGTTATTACGAACGGTTAGCGGCCAGTTTGTAAATTTAATGTTGACTGTTCAAGATGCATTTTCACCCCGCACTCGATTTTTTACTTTTCCCAACTTTAAATGGCTTTTTCTCAACAGTCCCTCAAGCTGGAAAGGCAAACATTGGCACCCTTACCTACGGAATAAAATGATCCACTTTTGGCTAACGCAGCCGGAATTGTTGATTGTTTGCTCCTTCACCAATTTTTCAGCCATTTTTTCAAAACATTAGAGAATGCCACAGGCGGGGTCAGGGTAGAAACTTGGAGAAGTTGAAATTGAACAAGAAAACTCACTCGACGATTTGTTCTCCAGTTGAATGAAGGCAACAGAGCTGTCGTTTCGGAGTCATCCCGCTCTCCGTTGACGAAGCCGTTCACTTTCAAAACATGTCCAGGGTTAATGCAGAAAATAACTGAGATGCGTCTATTTTTCATTAATTTTGGGCAAACGGGCTCAAATCGGCCAAAAAGGACCAATGTTAGCAATTTTATCAATACCTAATCTTTTCCGGATCTCCAGAAATCTAATGCAAAAATCGCATCGAATTTTTGTAATGTATCCATAACTCAAGTTAGAAGCGCTAGAGCAAGAAAGTTATATTTTATTTTGAAACACTTCAAAGTGGGCCCGAAGTATGTACCGAATTTGAATAAAATCAGCTGTGAAACACGAAGCTTGTGTAGGTATTTTAAATCTGTTCCTTGAGGTTGGGTTGTTATGATACTGCTTGCTGGTCGTATCTTTGTTACACCGATGGAAAAAATCAAACACCACTCTGTCACCAGATTTTTTATTCGAAAAGCAAAAAATAGCACAGGAGCTTGGCTCAATGGCTTGGGAGTACAGTGCATTCTCGATTATCCGGATTTTTGAAACCAGGTGTGTCCAGATAATCGAATTTTCCGTATAAGCGGGGTTTTCTGTATGTTTGTGCTCTAATTAATTCGGAAATAGGCTACATGGGAACACAAATAATGTGGACATGTTTTCTTGCACAAGCGATCCCATTCCCATATACACATGAAAAAACCATATGTTTTACACACTCGCAAAGGAATCTTAGAAATTGTATTTATGCATTCGTGCACAATGCTGTAGATTGGAATTTGTAAAAAACTAAGCTGAAAAGCGATCCGGATAAAAGGGTTCCGGATAATCGTGGTTGAACTGTAGTCGTTTAGGGTTGTAGAGGTCATTCAAAGAACAGCATCAAAATCGTGCCACCCGCTTCTAGTGCTCTCATCCACTGGAAATGTTTTCGGAAGGTCTTGATTTTTTGGTTTTTATTTTTGGGAGTCTGAAGGGTTCTGACCACCTTGAACATGGGCTCTTATCACAGATTCTGATATCCTCTCTGAATTTATGGAAGAACCCCATAAAAAGATGAGAAATTAAAGGAAAAAAGAGTTTTCATGCATCATCACAATGCCCTAGGACACAACAGCACCTTGTCACAAAAGATTTCGGATGATCGCAGGCTTCGATATCTTCAGTTGACCTTCATTTTTTTTTTAATATTTTCTCATCCATTCGTTGCCTCATAATATATTAATTCCTCACCCATTCCCCAATTGACTTCATTCACCCTTTGTTTTCAAAAAGTGAGGGTAATTGTTTCATTGTTTTGGCCATGCCCATAACACAAGTTCTAAAGTGGAAATTTTCAAATTCTGGCTCTTGCCAGGCAATTGGGAAGGGGTTTCCACAAAAGTATGCTTTTTGCCCCACACAGGGCTGTGAAAAGGCTTTCAAATTGCAGAAAACAGTCAAGGATTCGTCAAAAAGTTCCCGGAAAGACATCGTAATTTTTTTTTCATAAACTACTTCTTAGTCCACTTTTTTGTGGTGCCCATGTTTTAATTTTTTTATTCTGACTGACCTCAATGATCATTTTTGTTACCATTTTCCCCAGTTGCCAACTTTACTGTTTTCTGTTCTTTATATTTCACTTTCTTACTGCTTTATTTTTCATCCTGATCCTGGTAGGCCTAAGTTGTTAGTGATTTAGTTCATCTCTGCCTCTGATGACTTCACCTGTGAGAATAAATTTGTTGATTTAATAAAGGCTATCGCCGCAACAGCCACTTTCGGCAAAGAGAAAGGTTCAGGAGATTGGGAGAACGAACAGTGGAATTAAGTAACTTTTGTTCTTATTTTTGTCAATGCATTCCGGCCAGCTTCATACGATACGGCCTAGTTCGAGAATTGAGATTATTCCCCGGAAGTCTCAATCCTACGGGCGCTTTTCTTTGCTGCCATTTCAGTGGGAATATGAAGAGTAGCGGCAGAATTAATGTACCCATACTCCTATATGTGTTTTTTCCATTTATCTCTTGCCTCCGAAACTATTTTCTTTCTTTTTACTCTTGTGCAGGCGGTGGAAATTAGAGCGTAAGAATGCAACAAAGCTTTCAATAGGTGTCAGATTTTGACCTCGCTTGTTAAAGACGATCTTTAATTTCTGCAGCATAGGGTTTTTTGCTAAAATCTGAACAGTCGCAATTTTAACATGTTTGAGTCATTAATTCATCCTCCTCTGTACCAAGGAGTTGCCTGCCATTCAGTGGGGGGTGGGGAAGCATTGCCGATTTACCCTTTTAGAATCTGCACTGATCCAAGATTGATTGATCAGTGTAGGTGGACTGGGCCCATTCGATGTCCCTTCAGAAAAACAAACCGGCACTAGATTCTTGAGCAGACGTCATTTGCCAACAAGGTTACATTGCAATTTTGCGTTTTCAGGTCGTCTCTTCCACGTGTGCATTGGAGCCAGATTCCTTCCTTCCTACAATTGACAAGGGCAATCGTCCATCGATCAGTCGATCACTCATCCCTATAAAGGGCACCAGAATTGGTAATGTCAAAGACGTGAGGCTCTGGGACTCTCGTCACTTCTTTAACCTCACTATTTTGTCTTTTCTCCCTACCTGCGTTGTCTTGAAAATGTGAGAACGTTTTTAAAATGTACCCTTAAGTTAAGCGACCTTATTCGTTAAGGATAGTTGTCTGAAGCATGAAAATTCAAAATTTTACACAAAATCTATCCATAAAGACAAATCTATCCATTGGATTGAATATTGAGTTGAATATTCTGTTGAGTTGTCGAGGGGAAAAGGGAGGATGCTTTTTTTTGTCTCTTTTCATTTATTTTCTGATATCCTCAACCCAAAAGTGACTACAGGGTTGCCAGCGACCTGGACAACCTGGAAAAGTCAGGGAATTGAAAAAAGAACCAGGAAAACGTGGAAAAGTCAGAGATTTCAAGGGCTTTTGCTGCCAAACCTGGAAAAGTCAGGGATATCGAAATGCCAAAAAGAAATTTTCCAGTCAAATTACTCAGTTTGAGCCTCTGTTTTGGAGCATTCGAGTCAATTTTTATCAAAAATGGTTTTTGCTCCTCTTTTCAAAATGAATGGTTTTCATCAAGCTGTGGAATTCTTGGCATTCTTTCAGGAAAATCCTGAAAATTGACAGTTTTATGCTATTATGAAACATCGGGCCAGAAAAGGGCCTGGAGTTCAAAAGACATTTCCAAACCGACAAAACATGGAAAGGTGGTTGTCTTCGTTTCTTTGCCTTTTTCTTCTACCGAATCAAAATGTCATCATCAGTCACTTCTTGCTTCGTTTCATTAATTCATCCTTTTTGTTTGGACCTTCGTTTCATTAATTCATCCTTATCGTTTGGACCACAAGGACCTTTTGTCGTTTCGCCTCGACCTCTCTCGTTTTATCATTGACGTTGTCGACCTATTGTTTGATTAGTGCTGACAATAGCAGGAGGAGCTTGGAGTTGTCGCTGCTCTGGTATTATCTTGTATCTATTGTTTGTTTGTTTTTATTGTATCTTATTCCGGAATGTGATTGCTCGATTCTTACATAGTTCGATTTTCGATTATGACGACGCTGTGTTCTTTGTTGTTAATTATTTTGGTTGTCCGTCCAGATTTTTCCTTTTGTTTTTTTCGTTGAGTGCTTTCTTTGTTCTTGGCTCTCTCTCTCTTTCTCTCCCCCCTTTTCTTTTGGTGTTTGTCTTTTTAGTTTCATAAATCTGAATCTGTGTCTTTGTACTTAGCTGACCAAACCAATCAAGTGCTGTTTGGTTATCTGAAGATGGTGTGTGTTTAATAAATCAACAGTGTCTCTTTGGTATTCAGCATAGACTTTCTCTTTCGTTCTTTCTGCTCTGACGCACTTGACTTTGCCCACTCCCCCCCCCCCCCTGTTTATTGATGCAAAGTACCTGAGATGCCTGGGCGCACACTAGCCGTCTCTTTAGCTCCTTCCACCACATTAAAGGGGGTTCCCTTCGGAAAGTTGTTTTTTTTTTCTTTTTAATTTCGATTTTGTTTCTGTGCCTATCTTGAAGGCTGAAGTTTCATCTTTCAGAATTTTCAAACCATTTGTCTCTATCTCAATTACTTTTTGAGCAGCTTTACATTAACCGAGTGCCTTTTCGCCGATAATTAACTCCCAGCGATGAATCGTTTTTTTTTTTTTTCATTTTTACGATGCTAAAATGCCAAACGATGCTAAAATGAGTAAAACCTGATCACCAGCTGATCTCCACAAATTTTTAATTGGCATGCCGATATTCAACCGATCCTATTTGCCACAATGCCACACCACACAGACATCACAAAATGTGATGTCTTTTTGCATGCAAAATTTTAATCCAGATTTTCACAATTTTAGGTTTTCTTGCAATCGCAATACTTTTTGAAATGAAATTTCAAGAACTGTGCATGTTTGAAAAGGTGAAAGTTGCAGTACTTTAGTAAAAAAAGTGTTAAATCCAGTTCATGAGGCCAGAATTTTGATTTTCTTATGAGAAGTACCTACTTTTATGACATGTTTTTTTACTAAAATGACTTGCCCCGATGAGGGGTACTGAGGGGTTTGTCAGGTTTGTCAGGTGAGTTCAACATTGCGGTAGATGAGTTAGCTAGCGGTAAGTAGTGACCGGATATCAAGAACAGATGCTACAACAATAATGAGTCCTCCCCTTCTCTTTTCTTTTATATTTCAGGATGCCAGGGGGCCAGGCCCTTTCGAGGGCAGGGAACACACAGGTTGGGAACCAACCCGACCAAACAATAGACTACCGGATGAGCGGAGCCTACACACCAAGAAAGAAGCAATCTTTGGCACGGTATATTGGTACGGGAAAAGCAGAGGTAAGAAATTCTATCTTGACTGGAAATGGATGGAGAGCTGATTTAAGGCAGTTGTAGGGGAAATCACTTGAACAGCTTCCGACCTTTTCTCCCAACCAGGCAGCGTTCCAAGCGGGAAGTAGGGTTGAGGATCTCTTGTTCTGGGTGCGACGCATACCGGGAGAGAGGAGGGCAGGAAACCAAACCTTCCTGCTATCTTTGGATCTCAAAGCAGCCTTCGACGGGGTCACCCACTCAACGGTGACGGCATGCCTCCGACAATTCGGAATTGGACCTCACCTGTATCTCCGCATGGCACATAGGTGCCTCCGGGAGGACTGTGGATAAATTGGATGGGCAGATACATTGGCCCGAGATTCAGAACGGCAGGCATCCGGCAGGGGTGCTCGGCATCACCGGCATTGTTCGTCGCTGTCATGGAGGCTGTGCTTCTCACCACCTACGAGGCCTTCCAGATATATTGGACATCGAATCGTTTGGCCCTCCTACCATCCTCACCTTCGCGGATGATATTCTAAGCCCAGCTTCTTCAGCACCATGTCTAGCAGAAATTGCCATGTCCAGGAACTTCTGACGTCTTTAGGAGGCACCGGGTTGAAGATAAACTGTGGTGAAAACATTGTTTCTTTGAGTAAAAGGTGTCCAACTTAAAGAAATGTTCGCCGTTCAGTGATCTCGTCTCTCCGAACTTTTGGACTGTCCATCAAGACTGTGAATTTTTCCACCAGGACAGTGAATATCGCCACTGGTTCAACAATCAGACATCCTGATGACGATAATGCTTTGGCACCTTATCGTGGACCAAGGCCAACCACGACGGCGGAGTTCCCCCATGGAAGATGTAGGTGTCGACGGCTCCACATTCACCAACATAGGAGAACCTCTGCAATCTCACCCCTGAGGTACAGTACGAGATGGCCAACACGAGACAATTATTGTCACACCTCCAGGTGCAGGCGCAAGATAAAATTGCTGACGCTCTCAGCATCTTGCCAACCCATGCAGCAGCACGAACAACCAACACTCAATACCATGATCTGCAGCAAGATTTCGATACACACAGCCACATGATCAGTCGCATGACCAATCCCATTACTAACATCCCTCAGAAATAGGTTGACCCATGCAGCAGCATGAGCAGCCGATACAGATCAGCCAATACCACTTAGCATGATTTCAGCAAGATCTGAACAGGAGATCTGATCTCCCAGAAGCCCACTCTGTTGATGTTATTCACATGCAGTTTACGACCCACCCAGCCAAGGACGTGATAAAGATACCAACATCGATGATCAGATATCAGCATCGCTGGCCCTTCCCTGATCCCACAGGAGCCCACTCCGTTGATATCAGCATCCATGACCCTTTCTTGATCTCCCAGGAACGCACACTCTTGATATTACTCACCCGCAGTTTAAACGATTCACTCAACTACGGTGTGATAGACATCAGCATCGATGCTCAGCCGGTGGATAATCTGATGTTCCAGTTGAATCATGATGCATACAACATCTACTATTCTTCTAGCCCTTTTTTTTTTTTTTTTTTTTTTTTTTTTTTTTTTTTCTCCCGGGTGGGACCCGTGGGCTTGAGTGTGTGAGGGTTTTTTACCCGGGCATTATTGAGGAAGGTCCACCACCACGCCACCCGTAGCGGGTGACGAGGTGAGTATCCATGGGAACCTTACCCCATCTGCACCGGGACGCTGTCCCCCCGATGGTGGTAATCATTAACGATTAACGATGTTTTTTTACTAAAATGACTTGCCGAAAGACAAAATTTCCCACGCATTGGCTAAACTGATAGATTGACCAAACGGATGGTCAAATTAAAATTCCTGAATCTTCAGCCGGATTTCCCTGAAATTTTGAACTATTCAACAATATATGGCAAATAGGTGATCTCACATCAAAAAGATTTCCCTGTTTTCACCACAACATTTACCTATTTTCATGGAACATACTCCCATTACACTGAACAATCTCTCAAAATTTCAGCTAAATCGGACTGAAAACAAAAAGTTTCTCGGTGAGAGTACCACCCCCCCCCCCTTATCGGTGTAGTTACTTGACAGAGGTCGTGTGCTACATTTTCATGCTGCTCTGTGCTACATTTTTCGTCTGGTGACCGAAACATGAGTTGATTCCGTCACTTCGGTCACCCTCTCCCTCGGTCCCATCTCTGTTGTTCTCGATGGTCCTCGATGGTCACATGTTTTGGTCTCAGTGATTCATTTCCCATTGTCCTCCCTTCCTTCAAGAACACTTCTTTGTCTCTCTGAAGATCGATCACACTTACCAACAGTGCATTCTGTCACCCCGTCGAGAGAGAAAGGAAAGATCAGTTTTGAGTGGTCGCTTAGGCATGCCACCAACTTGGTGAGTTTCCTCAATCGGTTGCCTCATTAACACTGCTTGCACGTTTTTCAATTGTTTCCAGAAAACCAACCTGCGAGTGCAGACATGTTACATGCGCAGGTGATGTCACCGAAGGGTATGTGTCACATAATGATAAGACAACAAATTGGGGACATTCGCCAAGTTGGTGCCAAACCAACCACTCGTTTTATCTTCGTCCCCTCAAAACTTCAATGAAGCTAAGTTTTACATGATACCCAGTACCCTACGTACGCACTACCCAGGATAGATAGATCTGACGAATTGTGACGTGAGTGATACAATCATTGTTAAATAAACAATGTCTATGCTTCCCCAGAAAAAGAAAAGGTGATTCTATTTCACTTAACTTTTGACACAATTCACAAAACTAATGCCAAGTTGTGTGAAACCAAAGCACGTATCATTTTGCGTCACCCCATCTTTTCCATCAGATATATGATAAGTGACAATACCTGGTGGTGCGGAAGTCCTTTGACGAGAAAATTGATGTCAACATTGGTCGACCATTTCCGATGCCATTCTCAATGCATTTGATTGAATGGCGAAGTCATTATGTTATGCAGTGCAGTTAATATCCTAGATGGAAAGCTCATTGAGCTTCCAGCAAGGAGTGTCAGCTGGAATGGAAAATCTTCAAGGGAACCAACCTCCCATTCTAAATTTTCTCATTTTTATCAAAAATGGTCACTTCTACAAATCCAATGGGTCGGTATACTTTGGCCCGAAAAACTTTAAGATCGAATGGTGCACTAGATCGAATACACAGCCAAAACATTTCTAACCTAATTTAAAAAATTTAAAAAACCCCAATTCTAACCTAATGCTATCGAGCCTTACCAGGTGAGCTGCCAGGAGACTGAAATTTGCCCGGAAATTTTTGCAAAAATGCACCGAAACATGCTCCACAAAAATAAACTTGATCTGTTGAGAAATACGGAATTAAATTTTTACATGCCACCCTCCCAATATGAGGTAGACATGCTCATACCTCCCAATATCAGATGTGGGGAATGGATCTCTGTGGATTTAAACTCTGGGGAGTCCTCACTCATGTCATGCCCCTCTTTCGCAAAGTCTGGTTCAATTTTGTTTTCGTTTCTTTTTATGAGGTTACCTCAAATTAATAGCATTGTTCAATCAAAACAGAAAAACGCCCAAAGAAAAATCCTGGTTTCCATTGGTTCGAGATAAGTTGGCGTCGCAAAAAAAGTGTAGTTTTTCTGTGCTATCATTTTCGAGCAAAACCGAAATCAATTGAGGAGAGCTAACTCGACGTCAAGTTTGCCCCCGCCCCCAACACGATTTTTTTTTCTTTTTTGAACACTTTCCATCGGTACTGGCTTAGTTTGTGTTTCTACCGTTTTCTGACAATGGAAAAGACCTAACGACATATGCCATTCCTGCACCCAAAGGACCGACAAGACCAGGTCAAACAACTCCGGAAGGCTCAGATCAAGGCAGCCCCCAGGCCTTCGAGTGAGTTGGTGAGCTGGCTTCTAGGGCGGCCGGATTTTGAGCCCTTTAGGAACTTTTGGTACGTGGATTCCTCCGGGATGTTTTGACGTTACAGGAGCAAGTTGGAGGCATCTTTCGCTCTGTCAATATTCTTATTTGGTGGCGCTCGCCCATTTGCGGAGCATTCGTTGATGAAATGTGACCCAATTGCATGTACGTCGTATGCAGCAAGGCGGCGCGGCCACACCGGCTGGCTCCACCGCCGCAGGTTTTAAGGGCTGGTCTCCACCGCCGCAGGCTTTAACAGCTGGTCTCCACCGCCGCAGGCTTTAAGAGCTGGTCTCCACCGCCGCAGGCTTTAAGGGCTGGTCTCCACCGCCGCAGGCTTTAACAGCTGGTCTCCACCGCCGCAGGCTTTAACAGCTGGTCTCCACCGCCGCAGGCTTTAACAGCTGGTCTCCACCGCCGCAGGCTTTAAGGGCTGGTCTCCACCGCCGCAGGCTTGTAACAGCTGGTCTCCACCGCCGTAGGCTTTAACAGCTGGTCTCCACCGCCGCAGGCTTTAAGAGCTGGTCTCCACCGCCGCAGGCTTTAAGAGCTGGTCTCCACCGCCGCAGGCTTTAACAGCTGGTCTCCACCGCCGCAGGCTTTAACAGCTGGTCACCACCGCCGCAGGCTTTAAGAGCTGGTCTCCACCGCCGCAGGCTTTAAGGGCTGGTCTCCACCGCCGCAGGCTTTATGGCTGGTCTCCACCGCCGCAGGCTTTAAGGGCTGGTCTCCACCGCCGCATGCTTTAACAGCTGGTCTCCACCGCCGCAGGCTTTAAGGGCTGGTCTCCACCGCCGCAGGCTTAAAGGGCTGGTCTCCACCGCCGCAGGCTTTAAGGGCTGGTCTCCACCGCCGTAGGCTTTAAGAGCTGGTCTCCACCGCCGTAAGCTTTAAGAGCTGGTCTCCACCGCCGTAGGCTTTAAGGGCTGGTCTCCACCGCCGCAGGCTTTAAGAGCTGGTCTCCACCGCCGCAGGCTTTAAGAGCTGGTCTCCACCGCCGTAGGCTTTAAGAGCTGGTCTCCACCGCCGCAGGCTTTAAGAGCTGGTCTCCACCGCCGCAGCTTTAAGGGCAGGTCTCCACCGCCGCAGGCTTTAAGAGCTGGTCTCCACCGCCGCAGGCTTTAAGAGCTGGTCTCCACCGCCGCAGGCTTTAAGGGCTGGTCTCCACCGCCGCAGGCTTTAAGGGCTGGTCTCCACCGCCGCAGGCTTTAAGAGCTGGTCTCCACCGCCGTAGGCTTTAAGAGCTGGTCTCCACCGCCGCAGGCTTTAAGAGCTGGTCTCCACCGCCGCAGGCTTTAAGGGCTGGTCTCCACCGCCGCAGGCTTTAAGAGCTGGTCTCCACCGCCGCAGGCTTTAACAGCTGGTCTCCACCGCCGCAGGCTTTAAGAGCTGGTCTCCACCGCCGTAGGCTTTAAGGGCTGGTCTCCACACTAGTCATCGGACATTGGCTGTCCTTGATGGCTATTTCTCCTGGATCGGTCTGGGTTGGTTCATTTGTCGCTCTTCCCGCTTGTTTTCCGTTTTGCACGAAAAATGTATCGGTGAAAACATGCTCGTCCCTATCGAAGAAAGAATTCAAAAATATATTTTTTTTGGCTTGGTCTG